>JACDOX010000021.1:2035559-2103177 GCA_014549065.1 Cardinalis cardinalis
AGGAAGGAAGGAAGGAAGGAAGGAAGGAAGGAAGGAAGGAAGGAAGGAAGGAAGGAAGGAAGGAAGGAAGGAAGGAAGGAAGGAAGGAAGGAAGGGAATCATGATTCCCTTATCTTTCTTTCTCTCATAACATAGCTGAAAATATTTTGACAACAAGCTTCTTCGTTGTTTTTTTTCCTGAGTATGACAGGTTTGGTTTTGTAAGTAAAAACATTGGAAAAAATGGAAAAGGAGTTGTTTTCAAGAACACAATATTAGCAATTAAGAAATAATGTAAATACTTTCCTAGAGAGAAAATAAAGTAAGATTTGAAGAATGAAAACATAAAATTAAAATCCTGCAGCAACATAAACACCTACATTTTCTGTCCCACTATATTTATATATACACAGAAGAATACACTATTATTATTTCTATTACATTACTGATGAGAGACTGCTTCAAGAAAAATGAGACATAGGGAAGATTAAACTCTCCAAATCCAGAATTTTTTCCTGCTTTTCTGACTCTCTTCGGACATTGCTAGCATGAAACATCTTGGTTTTCCTTGGTGATAGGTGCTACATAGACTGGAATATCTACCAGCCCTATGTAGGAAATCCAACTCATTCACAAGATATTAAATGATTCCTCTGGAATAAGATCTGTTTCAAAAAAATCTTTTATCACATGAGAGAAAGCCCTCAGTATCATAGATCATAGAAACTAAAAAACTTCCCATAATTTATTTTCCACTTCTATGAGTGATAACTTTCTTCAGTGTTTGGCAAACCACAGTGATTTACATCCAATTTACCATTTATCTAAAACCCYTTGGCAAGAAAGCAAAAATTCCAGCAAAGCATGCTCATGATTGAAATACAAACAGTAGCTGGTTTGGAAAGCAAAGCTCAGGAAATGGTGATTGCTTCCATCGTGCTCCGATTTTGCATTCACATAAATGACCATGAGCTGGGAGCTGCTCTGCATAKCCCACCCAGAGCCAGCACTACCAGTCCTGGCTGGCACAGCAACGTGGCAAACAAAACATTTAACAATAAACAATAAACTGCAGCAGGCAGTTGTCTGTAGTGCACTTGGAAACTTTTAATCTCCCTCTTTAAGGTAAAGATGCCCTTTCCTTTGTTTAAAATGAGCTGGCATGTAATTTGTTGTTCTGCTCGTTAGGCCAGGAGGCAGCCAATTCCTGTCATTTCAAATACATCTGAAACCAATGAAGCTCAAATGGGATTTTTGTAGTTTGCTGGTGGCATTTCTGCATTGCCCACTCACACTGGAGTTTAATTCTGAAATGCTGATCCCCGCTCAAATGATCTTCCATTAATTGCTACACATTTTTATGTACATTTTTATGTTATGTATTTATGCTATGTTTTTCTGTTTATGTATTTCTTATATTCAATCTATTGCCAAACGATAATAGCTATATTAATTACAAGTTAGTGGTTGGTTTATTTATGTACAGTCTGTTTTTTGTTTTCCCTTTTTCATCATATCACAGAATAAATCACAGCATTACAGAGTATAGGCTTTTGTCAGAGCAGCACTTGTTCTATAATGAAAACAAAATAGTTATTTACTAAATCCTTAAAACAACAGATATGCCATTTAGCTCCACACTGTAAAATTATAGATAACACTTAAAAATAGAGAAATGTAAAAGACACAGAAAGGAAGGATCAGTGGAAGGTGGAGGAAGGTGTTCTGGCTGAGAAAGGCATAAGTAAAAAGTCAACTCAAAGATTTGCTAAAACCATATTGTTAGAGGACATGGAATCCTTGGGCAGTTGAGAAGACCGTATCAATGAGGGGAGACCAGACAAGATGCTGTGGTAATCACATCTGCTGTGGTATTAAACAAGATGATCTCTAATTAATTTCCTTTTGGAAAAAACTAATGTTGCTTGGGTTTTTGTTGTTTTTTTTTTTCTGTAATTCCACACAGTTTCAGATTTTCATCTTGAAAATTCATTCCTTTGGGAAGATAACAGTTTTTCCCATACCAAACTAGAAATGTGGGAGATGGTAGAGTTTTTTGAAAAGAAAAACTCACAAACTAGTTTGTGACATAAACTGTGCTATTAAGTCAAACCAAAGTAGTTTGATCAATTTGGCAGAAAGCATTCACCCACCACAGACACAACTCAAAGAAATAGTTGGGGGTTATTTAATGATGTGATTACAGTGACATTTTCTCAAATGTTTTTAGCTGTTGTCAACTATTTAAATGGAAAAATTCCTTCTTCAATGCACATCATTCTAAGATAATTTCTGTCCAGTTCCAGAGGTAACCTTTTCTTTACAAGAATTGTGGCATATATAACCATGGGGAAAAAGAAATTACCTTCACAGTGATGCACACAACAATTTCACGAAGGCTGCATATTTCAGGATGTCAGTAAGAAGTCCTGAAACATCACAAAATAACCATTTGTGATGTAGTTTGGGTCAGCAGTGATGAAAAGTTTTTGTCATTGGATTGTTGATTGATTGCACGTTTGAGCTGAGTTGGGGGGATTGATCTAGCACTGCACATAGTGGGCAGTGGTAAAATACACTACAAGAACCAGGGATGCTTCTTGAAACAAGAGAGAAAGAATCCCAGGGGACAGAGGGAGAGCCCAAGGGAACAAGAATGGAAAGACCCTGGAAAATGTGGAAAAATGACAAGCACTTGGAATAACTACAGGGATAATGATGATTACTTTGGGTCTTGGATCTCTGACTGAAAGTCATACACACCTGTCTTAGGTAGGAAATGCAAAATGTGGCTGGGGGTGTGTGNTTTAACAATAAACAATAAACTGCAGCAGGCAGTTGTCTGTAGTGCACTTGGAAACTTTTAATCTCCCTCTTTAAGGTAAAGATGCCCTTTCCTTTGTTTAAAATGAGCTGGCATGTAATTTGTTGTTCTGCTCGTTAGGCCAGGAGGCAGCCAATTCCTGTCATTTCAAATACATCTGAAACCAATGAAGCTCAAATGGGATTTTTGTAGTTTGCTGGTGGCATTTCTGCATTGCCCACTCACACTGGAGTTTAATTCTGAAATGCTGATCCCCGCTCAAATGATCTTCCATTAATTGCTACACATTTTTATGTACATTTTTATGTTATGTATTTATGCTATGTTTTTCTGTTTATGTATTTCTTATATTCAATCTATTGCCAAACGATAATAGCTATATTAATTACAAGTTAGTGGTTGGTTTATTTATGTACAGTCTGTTTTTTGTTTTCCCTTTTTCATCATATCACAGAATAAATCACAGCATTACAGAGTATAGGCTTTTGTCAGAGCAGCACTTGTTCTATAATGAAAACAAAATAGTTATTTACTAAATCCTTAAAACAACAGATATGCCATTTAGCTCCACACTGTAAAATTATAGATAACACTTAAAAATAGAGAAATGTAAAAGACACAGAAAGGAAGGATCAGTGGAAGGTGGAGGAAGGTGTTCTGGCTGAGAAAGGCATAAGTAAAAAGTCAACTCAAAGATTTGCTAAAACCATATTGTTAGAGGACATGGAATCCTTGGGCAGTTGAGAAGACCGTATCAATGAGGGGAGACCAGACAAGATGCTGTGGTAATCACATCTGCTGTGGTATTAAACAAGATGATCTCTAATTAATTTCCTTTTGGAAAAAACTAATGTTGCTTGGGTTTTTGTTGTTTTTTTTTTTCTGTAATTCCACACAGTTTCAGATTTTCATCTTGAAAATTCATTCCTTTGGGAAGATAACAGTTTTTCCCATACCAAACTAGAAATGTGGGAGATGGTAGAGTTTTTTGAAAAGAAAAACTCACAAACTAGTTTGTGACATAAACTGTGCTATTAAGTCAAACCAAAGTAGTTTGATCAATTTGGCAGAAAGCATTCACCCACCACAGACACAACTCAAAGAAATAGTTGGGGGTTATTTAATGATGTGATTACAGTGACATTTTCTCAAATGTTTTTAGCTGTTGTCAACTATTTAAATGGAAAAATTCCTTCTTCAATGCACATCATTCTAAGATAATTTCTGTCCAGTTCCAGAGGTAACCTTTTCTTTACAAGAATTGTGGCATATATAACCATGGGGAAAAAGAAATTACCTTCACAGTGATGCACACAACAATTTCACGAAGGCTGCATATTTCAGGATGTCAGTAAGAAGTCCTGAAACATCACAAAATAACCATTTGTGATGTAGTTTGGGTCAGCAGTGATGAAAAGTTTTTGTCATTGGATTGTTGATTGATTGCACGTTTGAGCTGAGTTGGGGGGATTGATCTAGCACTGCACATAGTGGGCAGTGGTAAAATACACTACAAGAACCAGGGATGCTTCTTGAAACAAGAGAGAAAGAATCCCAGGGGACAGAGGGAGAGCCCAAGGGAACAAGAATGGAMAGACCCTGGAAAATGTGGAAAAATGACAAGCACTTGGAATAACTACAGGGATAATGATGATTACTTTGGGTCTTGGATCTCTGACTGAAAGTCATACACACCTGTCTTAGGTAGGAAATGCAAAATGTGGCTGGGGGTGTGTGATCTACTGCCATCTGTCAGAGGTGGGGCAGTTATCTTCTGTTCATTGGGCAGTTTTCTTTATCTCTGCCACAGCCAATCCTCCCTCCAAGAGATCTCTGCTGTTCATGGGCCATTAATTATTAATTACCTTCTATTCATGGCCAGAGAGTGTCCCTGCATGGCTGATCAAATTCCATCATCCCACGGGGAGATGCTCCACCCAGGGGAGGAACCAAGCATTCCTACCTGGATACAATCTGAGGTTTGGGACAGCACAGCAGCCTTTGCCCACTGCGTTCCCAGAGGAGCAGCTTTCTGCTGCCCTGCATTGCCAGAGGGAGCCCAGGCCCATCTCCAGCAGCCCTGGAGCTGCAGAGGAAAACTCCCCCCTTGTGCAGGATCCCTGCTGCAGCAAAGCCACAGCTGTCACTGCAGGAGGGCTGAGCCCCCATGGGATGGGGCTGGGACACCACCCTGACACACAGGGGGACAGCTCCTCTTCTGACTCTCTGGCAGTGTTGTTTTGAATTAGTGCATTTTTGTTTTTATTTTTTCTCTGGTAAAGAACTGTTATTCCTGCTCCCATATCTTTGCCTGAGAGCCCTTTAATTTCAAAATTATAATAATTCAGAGGGAYGGGRTTTACATTTYCCATTTCAGGAGARCCTCCTGCCTTCCTTAGCAAACACCTGTCTCTTCAAACCAAGACAATACCATACATATTTACCATCACCTAAGTGCCACAAACAGGTATGTGGTTGGGAGAGTAGCTCAACAAGAAATTAAGATAGTCCATGTTGKAGCTTGATCCAGGAAATACCCATCCCAATTGATGATTTTGGATTTAAAGGCCTGCTCTAATACTTCTGTGTGAAGCCAAATGCATACAAAGTGCAGTGACATGGAGATATAAAGAATGACATCACAGCAGCATTTATCACCAGATGTCTAACAGGAAGGRAAGGTCCCCTTCATCCAGCTAAAAAAGGGAAGCAATATGTCTGTCTGCATAATAAATAGTCTGATTGCAAATGTGGCACATCTTCTCAATTAAGGGAGGGTGGCCTCAAATGCTGTTATTGATGGCATTCTGCAGATTATTGTATAACACTCRAGCCCTTTCCAGTTTGAACTGTGCTTTGCATATGTACAATTCAGAAAAAAAAAAATCCTTGAATCAATAATAATTTCAGAACTCTGAAATACATTCAGTGATCTCATTCCAAAGCTTTCCTTGGAATACAGATTTATTGCATTATAGCATGGACAATTAAACACAGGATGATTGGCTTGTCCCCTCATCTATTCATGTTATCTGACTGCAAATGTTTCTTACAAATTGCATAAGGAAGATGGTTACTCTTACAAGCTTTATGTCCTTTATGTTTTCATACATGAATAGGTGTTCTCTGARTTTCATTGTTTAGGAAACAGATTTCCTCCTTTCTGTCTCTAATCTATAATCAACAGCTTGCAAACATCAAATGCAGAGGCTTTCAATTTGTATTCACTTCAGTGAAAAGYAAATGCAAAGTGCTTCTAGAGCAGAATATTACACTTTGCCTAAAAGTACATAATTACCCAGAGAATCAAAGCTTTGAATCACAATCTTTAAAACTATCATGGCTAGGTAAAATATCAGAAAATAATTTTWTAAAAAATGAAGAAACAACATACGCAAGGATTTACCTCCAACTCCAGAAGAAGCAAAGCTCAGCTGATAAGCACATGACCATGGAAGTGGTTTTATCTCTGGCTGCCCTGGATTCAGCAGTGGTTGAGGGTGTGAGATAACTGGAAAGGCAGCAGCTTCATGTGACTGTCCATTGAAACCCAGACACAACTTCAATGCAGTCCTACCTGCATTGCTGGTAGACTACCCTCTGGCTGTGATTTCAGGTTTTGAGGCAGAKCCATAAGCTGACTGATCTGGAACAGGGACTCACTGAGCTGAAACTGCATTAAATAAATTTWAAAAAGGGAAAAAGACTCCTAATAACCATTGTGAACRCTCATTACCTAWCACTAAGCAAAGATTACATACAAAKTATGAGGGGCAGGAGTAGTGTAAACTACAATCTCTCTCCTTCAGAGAGGTGTTGCTTGCTCTCCATTAGCCCTACACACTGCTCAAAATGCCTAAAATTTGACTCCTGGTGATTCCAGCTCTTCCCTCTTTCCAGGCTGAGGGTTGCAGGACTGAAGCAGGAATATGATTGTTCCTATCCCCTCCATCCAAAAGTCCTGATAATTCCTCGTTCTCCTGGCACCAACCACACAGCCACGTATTGAATTGCCTTTTATGAATTTCATGGAGACTCATTTTGCAATTGCAGGATGGAGGTGGATGGAAGAAGATGGAGATACACTGGAAGTAGATCCAGTTCCAACCTGGATAACAAGTTAGTGCAGGCTCTCCTGTATTTCATGTAGCACATTTTAGCCCAGGGTTCAGTTGGGGAGAGGAGGATACAGGTATTGGCTGGTCAGTACAGGGCTTTATATTCTGCAAGTGTGAGACTAATTTTGTTTGAAAAAATTATTTCATGCTATCATCCACAGATCCTCTACCTGGCATTGATCAACTTTACTTTTTATGACACAAATCACTCTGTAACCTGCCAACAGCACTTTTTGTAGTCTGTCAAAAGCATTTTTTACTACAATTTTGATGTACTTCCAGCTTTGCAATATTGTTTCCTTCGCTCTTTCTATTATATATTATTTTTATTGGTTGCTTTTTTTTTAGAAAAACTTTTGTGCTTGTAAACCTATGAAATGCTGGCCTTGTCAGATCTGTGGAGAAAAAATAGTTCTATACCTTGTCTCCTTTCACAAGAAGTCATGCTAGATATATATAAAGCAGTGATTTTCAGCTCACACAAACACAAAAAAAGTGAAACCTGTCSTCTTCTCTTGACAGCAGGAATTTAGAAAGTTGAATACAGCAGAGAAATTCTGCCTGGGTGTAACAAACATGTAGATCTGACCTTTGTCTTTTAAAATGAAAAGGTAGCATTGCACTGTCAGCAAGAGGCAACCTATGATTWTTAGGCATGTGTAGTTAGGTGGGAAGAACTTTCAAAGGAAAAAACAGGATCTGGCAAATTCCTAGGCTGCTGTTACTCTTGAAAACAAGCATTAAATTATTAAAATATAATGCACTGTTGCTCAGAGATTAATACATATTTTCTCAAAGGAAAAAAGAATATTGCCCTTAGTCTACCCTTTAAATAAGACTTCAGAAACATGGAGAGATTGTAATCTCCAGGAGCAACTAATAACTTGGAAAACTCTTCCCATATGGTTGCAGCAATGGCCACACTGCCCTTGCAGGGTTGGGAAAGGTATCTTTTGGTGCTATGGCCAGTCTGTTATTTAATGTGACATGTGCTCCTTTTCCCAGCAGTTAATTTCCTATAAATGGGAGATAAATCAAGGTAAAAAGTACATTTGACAAATTTAATGGTTCTGGGGGGGAAAAGATCAACTTTACAACATCAAGGCTGTGTGTTTCCATACAAAYAAGGATTCAGAAATGTACATGTGACAATGCCTAAAGAAATATAGTTGTAATTTGTTATTTCAGTCAGCCAGTGCTCAGTTACCCACCAGAGACAAAATGGAAGAGCAAWACTAACTCCAGTATTTCTTGAATTCCTAGAACCCCTTTGTTTTCCTGACATGAAGATTGCCTTCATCCTTACTCCTAAAGATTTCTTGGGGTTATTCTGATGATCACCATGAACGAGATGCAAATGCATTTAGGTTGACAGATGAGTATTTTGGGTAATAATTTTAATTTGTGCTGGGCAATAATCTAACGTGCTGAATCTGGGCCTTATTACTAAATCCCAGAAACGACCAGCTCTAGTGATTCTAGTAATTGTTCATCTTGCAAGACACAGTAAAAAGCTTCTGAACTGAACTCCAGGCCAGGTAAAGGTTTGAAACACTTTAATATTTTAGGACTGWAAGAGTAATTACTTGGAATTGCTTTGCCACACCCAAGAAGTACAAACTTTGTCGTGCCAGAGGTTTTCTACCAGCAATCCRCTCATGAAAATCTCCTTTATTGATGTGTCATACTGCCCTCTGCCTACAGTTTTTTAAAGTATCGTGTTACATCTCTTGCAGCAAWCCAAACAAACAGTACAGACTCAGATGACAGATTAATTCTTTCATTCTCCTCATATCTAAGATGACATCCTGTGGTGAAATGTTATTCTGTGCATATGGCTCTGAGCCATCCATATGCAAAGGCTAAATTGCTCAAAGAGGAAACGTCCTTGCAAAGTTCAAAGGTCTTTTATGATTTTGCTTTGCCAGCACTGATAGTTTTAAATGGGTTATTAAGTCCTGAAAAGCTCATCTGGATGACAGCTCATACACATTTATGTTTGCTGGCAATTTCTGAAAGGAACATGAGAGAATAACTTTGTTTCATTACCATCTGACCTCTTCAAGAGAGAGCTCTCAGTGTCTTTACAGCAGTAACTGTGATTAATTACAGCTATTGAGAAGATCAATCTGACAGTTAAAATAACATTTGTTTTTCATCCTYTAATATTTCCCTGTAAAGAATTCATCCCAGATATCAGAGCAACATCATGTGTATTCTACTCTCCCCTGGGCAAATAGATGTGAAGGTCTACCTCACAACACTTTGATGACTTTTATTGCCTTAATCCTTGAGAAAACCCACAGCAACATGAAAGGTCATGTTTCAGTTTTCCTTGAAATTCACATATTTATCCTAGGTAGATTTAGAATTAAACCTGGCCAATTGTGGCTGGTTTTTGTGCTTTTTTTTTAAGTACTACTCATTCCTTTGAGCACAAATGAGAACAAGGCAAAACCAAAGAAAAGCAAACAATAATTTAAGAAGGATAATTAGAAAAATTCATCTGCAGGATGAAAACACCGAGCCTTCTGAGGAAATTTTGCAAAATGTGAGCACCCACAGGTCTGCAGATCTGCTATTCCTGGAAGTCCCTGGCACTGCAGCAGTTTGAGCTGCATCTAAAATGTCAGTTCATCATGAAGCATTTCTATCTTTGCACTGTGAAAAAGCCATATAACYATTTTACAAAGGGGAAAATGTCAGAAAAGAAAACAATTCTGTGACAAATTCTCCTGAAACAGAAAAGTGTCGATGTATTCCATGGGGAATGTCCTTGTTTGGTTCATTCAGTTAGGCAGCAAGTCTTTGCTGTCCTCTACATTTTCCTCCTGGCTCGTTTCTGCAGCTTTTCACTCAGCATGTTCATGGAAACTCTCAATGCAKCCAGATTTTGTCCTGTGCTTTGGATGAGAATTTTAAGCACACAACTGAAACCCCCATGTCCCCAAAGGGGAGAAGAAGCTCCTGGTGTCCTCTTAGGACAAAGAAATTGGATTCCCTTTYTCCCATTTTCCTTCTCCAGTGTAGCTCAGAGAGGGGAATAATTTGGCACAGTGTCAGTGCCCTGGCTAAATGGGTATGAATTTTGTCCATCTGCAGCCCAATGATCCTCCTCTGGTGTGAAAATCTTCCTGGAAGGTAAAGGATTTGCTAGACCTGAGAGTTGCCTTCTGCAAAGCTCAGAGGTGTTAGCAGATTCCAGGTTAAGCACACTGTAATTGCAGATCATTTGGCATCAATCTGAGCAGCAGGCAGAGTGTGACACTTTCAGGTGACAGACAGCTGGCAGGAAATGGATTTAGAAAGGAATTCCACAGCCCCAAATTGTGGAGGGTTTTTCATTTTCTCATGTGGGATTTCAAAGTTCTAAAATCTGGCAGAGTCGTCATTTKGGGTTTGGGTGAAAAGCTTGAAATTACTCTAATAACTAACATTAAAAATAAATATATTTCCTTTTTTTCTTCCCTTCTCCCCTCTTTTCCCAAGCTACATTTTTTTTTACTTAATCCTTTAAAATCTTAATAAATAAGCACACAGACATACACTGCTTTAGTCTCAAAAGCAGATTTCAAAACGAGTGGTGTTCTAAAGAGAATCTTTAGCCAAAGTGAAGTAATTCCTTTTTTCCAGTAGGAAAATACATTACATCCCTGCTCCTGCTAGGTCTTCAGGCTGTGGGACATGGTTCAGAAAAGCTCTGGAAAGCTCTGAGAGTTGGGCTAAGCTTTAATGAGGCTTTAAATGAGTCTTAAGTTATTTGTGAATGGAGTTCAGAAAACTACAGTCAAAGCATGATTTTCTGTTTCAGGATTTGTCTTTTTCTGCTAKTTCTTGTTATTTGATGCTTTTATGCCCAAAGTGTCCTACATACTTTGGCTCATATGCGCTAAATCTTTTAATTCAGAGTTCAAGGATTTAATGGAAATTTAGGTGGAATTTAGCCAGACTGTTCAGCAATTTGAAGGATTAAGTCTTTTTCATATAGCCTACTTCTCTATATTAGAGCACTACCACTTACATCTTTTTTTTTTTTTTTTAATACTAATGTTCTGGAAGGATGATGTGAAAAATTGAATGTTTGGAGCCAAATTTCTGTTCCAACAGATATCCACATCTAAAAAAAAAATAATTAATACTTTACAAAAAGCAGAATGGTGGATTTCAATGATTTTTATTTTTCTCAATTTCCCAAACCACTTACCTGTGTTTTGACATCAAACAATTCAAGCTTTTCTTCCTTCTGAGAGCTACAACCTCAAATACTTTTAGAGCCATCAAACCAGAAACTTGTTTTCCRGCTAATCATTCTTCCACATCACAGCCCTAGAACGCTTAGCTAACATTTCTACATTCCTTATTTGCCAAATAACATACCATAAACCTAAGGAAGAATTAGCAGGACATTGATGATGACCAAAAAAACATTATAAAAAAATATTGATAAGGCGTTGGCAAATCCATGCTTTCATTTAGAGAAATAAGCGTAAAGAATTGTACTTACAAAATGTCTGGTAGGCACAACTGTTCTCCTGTGAGGGACAGGAGAACCATGTGGCCAAGGGACTTGATGTCCATGTGAGGCACAAATCCTTGTACAGCCCTTCTCCTCACTTGCTTTGATAAGATATCTGTGCCCATGGGCTGTGCAGTGCAGGGTGCTGCATAAAACAGAGCTGAATTCAGATTATTTTGCCCAAGGAATTCAAGAGAGAGGCTCCACATCTTCAGTTTGCAGTAGGGTCAGAGCCATTGCTGTGAGAGCAGGGTGCCATCATCAGCATGAAGGTTTTGGCTGAAGACCAGTGAGAATTCTGGTTATTATGGACTTGACAGAATCTCAGCARCATCAAAATGATAGACCAAGACACTCAAAGACATGTGTGAGTACTCAATATCTTTGCAGGTCTGGATACTCAGTGCACACTCATAAATGAACAAGTGASTGGAAATTACCAGCTTCAAGCTTCCTTGACATTTGTAACATTTTCCCTCACATGGAAAACCATTAACATTGCTCTTTTTGTGGCTYCTCTGCAGCTCAGCAGTGAGAACAGGGACACACATCTCTCAGGAGAGGTGTTCTGGGAGAACAGCTCTTTTAACACAGGAACCCRCAGACAAAAATATTCTCACACTGGAAGAGCAATCAAGGAAACCTGTTACCAATGACATTGATAATCCAAATAACCTATGGATGGAAGTGCTGAAAAAAAATTTAAAATGAGTAGTTGGGAGAAAATAAAAGTGGATTTAAAGTACTTTAATGAAAGTTTCTAAGGGTAAATTGTAGTGATAAGGTACTGATTTTTTTTCTTCTTTTTTTTTTTGCTATTAGACAARAACAGCACTATGATTCTTTTTAATAGGTTTTAGAAACATCTGTTATGGTAACAAACAAAAAGGTACTTAATCTTAAATGACACAGTCTTTTCCATATAGAATGCAATTTGCAAAATGAATACTAATCTCTTAGAGAATAATATRCCACCTTTCCCTTATTTATTACAGACATATTGTCATTATCAGCTATGCTGAATCAAGGTGAGATCATATGGGACATAATGATTGCTCACAGTGTGAAGTAATTAAAGGACATTCCTTTGGATTATTATAAACTGAAATAAACTCAGAGCAAATCTCTCTCTTGTCTCTTTCCTGCCTTCTCCTTTTCACTTTTATTAGGTCATGAAGGCTGATGTCCACCATGTGAGATGGTAGCTGGACATGACACATTTCTTCCTAATGTTTTTATTTTTAGTCCTAAAAGACATTTGGTCCACAGGACCAAACAAAAGCTTTTAGGTAATTCTGGTTTGTTCATGGAAAATATCCATAAGATGTGGTATCCARCTACTAAAAAGAGATCAGGATACTTTATCTTCCAAGGTCTGGAAAGATTCATTTCACTCAACCCAAGACATTTGCAGCAGCAGTTTTAAGTTATTGATCCCTCACTGCTGTCTAGTGGCTCCTCCAGTGGTTTGCAACTCACTCCCCTCTCTCCATTTTCTTTCCTAAAGCAATAATGTCTGAAGTTGAAAACAAGCCCAAGCCAGCAATATCATTCATTGCATCAAACCCTTTTGATTTTCAAGACTAATATAATTACTTCCTGTCCACTCAGTAACACCAGGATTTGCATTAAAATATCATTATTAGTTAAAATGTTATTCTAAGTGATGTAAGACATTTTATTATTTAAATATCTTCTATACTTCCCTAGTCTGTGCTCTGCACAGGCCATAAAAATTTATTTTGAGCCCTGAACCCCATTTTTATGGATTCATGGACATAGATGTGCTAATGAAATAAATACATAAGCTGGCTTTTGGTTTTCAGGGGGGTGATTGTTTTACAGGCAGATTATTTGTTTGTTCAGTGACTGTCAATAGTGTAAGGTAAAGCCATGGCATAGAAAAAACTTACAAGGAGTCATTGAGATTTTTGCAACACTGTCCTTACTCCCCTTTTATTGTACTATCTTCTGAAATATCTGATATATTAACACTCCTGAAAGCATCTCTCTCTCAGAAAGAAAAGAACATGGTGTTTGAAAGTAGTTCTAAAGAACAGGGAGAGAAAAGAAATGGCCAGAAGGCCTTTTATAAATAAGTACATTTTTTGATGTATGTGTCTATGTGTTTATATATTTCTCATGCCCTTTTTGCTTTGTGCAAGGTACTCTTACTGGTCTATAAACATATATATGTCAGTACATATATGTGAATGCATTTAGAAAGAGCAGAAGGCCTGCACGGTGCTGCATGTGTCTTTGCTATTACAAAGTGACTGGTGCATTATATTTATTAAAAATCAATATGTCTTTTACAGATACATCCTCAAGCCATTGCTGTCTTAATGTTCTGCCTCTAAAGAACAAGACTCTCCCATTCAGCCAAAATACAATTTTCTAGCTTGAACTCTTGCATTCAATTTGTTTTTRAAGAGAAGTCATCCATAACAGTAATAGATATGATGGCAGTTTCTTTAAAATGAAAGRAGTCTGTTCTGCAGATTTAAGATAAAAAGATTAGAGAAGTGCAGTGTGCACAGTGCACACAAGCTTATTCTGCTTGTTTAATTTCCAAATAGGTGTATGTGTGATGGTTTAATACAGCAGAACTAACTGAAGTGTCCAGAACTGAAATAATCCTGAACCTTGCACAGATTACATAATCTTTTATAAGAAATAGGTGGGTGGGCATCATGCAAGGACATCCACTTTCCCCTTGGGACCTTGTTTGATCAAACATTAGTGCTACATAAAAGGCAAAAATACTGATTTCAGACCTTGGAGAGCTGCTCAGTGGGTCCAGTTCAGAACTCATTTTTGGAAGAGACTATGACACCTTCTGTATTCTTCTACCAGGGGGTGTTCAGGTTGGACACCAGTGTGGCATTCACATTCTCTGATAAAATCCCTTCACCCAGGATTTTTCTCCTGGGAAGCTGAGAGGCCTCAGAGAAAAGGAAAACAATTCTTACATCATTTGCTTCTCCTGTGTTTTGCTCATGTGGAATGTGTTTGGAGATTGTTTACCCACAGGTGATTGTTTCATTGGRTTCTCATTGGCCAGYTGGGGCCGAGCTGTGYCAGGACTCTGTAAAGAGTCAGGAGTTTTCATTATTATCTTTTTAGCATTCTGTAAGTATCTTTGTTGTGTTCTYTAGTATARTGTAGTATTCTTTAACATAATATGGTATAATAAAATAATAAATTAGCCTTCTGAGAACATGGAGTCAGATTCATCATTCCTTCCTTCAYCKAGGGTGCCCTGCAAATACAACRCACCAGGAAGAATTTCTTCRTGGAAAGGGTTCCTAAGCATTGGAATGGGCTGCCCAGGGAGGTGSTAGAGTCACTGACCCCTTGAGGTGTTTAWGAAATGACTGGATGTGGCAKTCAGTGCCATGGTTTATCTGACAGGGTRGTGTTTGGCAAAAATTTGAACTTGATGATCTTGGAGTTCTTTCCCAACCAAAATGATTCTGTGATTCTGTGATATGGGATTGGTCCATTTTATACAATTCCATAAAATGGCCTGTWGTAGGCACATGAAGACATGTGTAAGAATAAAGTAATTGTCCTTTAGTAAAGTAAAACTCCTAAAGAGATGTTTTTCCCAAACACTCCAATTTCCAGCAGTCTSTGTTGCAAAGACACCCTCTGATAGATTTTTTTTATTAATTTTTTTTCTTTTAATTTTATGCAAGCACTCAGCATCCAAATATTTTGGGGCAAAGAGATAATCAGTTTACCTTTATTTAGAAATCTGTATATTAAATTAAGATGCCTAAGCTAAACCTGTCAGGCTTTGAATGATATTTGCATTATCAGCTTGAAGCTCAGGCAGGCAAATWCTTAGAGTTCAGTGTTAAAGACACCTTCTTAAAGTAGGAATTGCAGTCCCTTAAAATGTGCAAACTTGATAGGTAGAATATCTCCTGTTAATTCTGGGAGCAGCAATTCCACATGCAATTGGGTTAGTAGTTCACTCCTCCCAGTTTACCCATCAGCTCCAGYTTGTTTTCCATAGGAAAAAGTTTCCCAACACAGCAGGAGTTTGCCTGGCAAATGGGGCTCTTCCAGGCTGTCACAAATTGAGTARTAAAAAGCTGACTGAGTAATTGGTCCCCAGCCCCAGTGCTAAAATCCCCAGGACGCCCTTTGTCAGATTGGAAATTGGATTGCAGGCCTTGCAATTAAAGAAGCAGTTGGAAGAAGATAAATTTTAAGTATTATTTCCAATTCTCCAAACTTTCCTTAATGCTTTATACCAACACAGCGCTCCAACTTCTAAATTTCTGGTGGATCTCTGTCTGTCAGGTCACWGAGTCACCTAAGTAGTCTAGAAAGGCAGGGATGTTAAAGTACTTGTGCAAAATTGTTGGATGCATAAATGAACTCAAACAAGAGACACATTGAAGGAAAACAGTTAAGGAAAGATTTCACCAGTCTACACAAACCTTTGCAAATATACATACAAACTCACTAGGAGTAATTTTATTTGTATTTCTATTATGAAAATGGGGAAATTACTGTCTAAGGAAATTTCAGCGCCAAAATACCGAGACTTGCTTAGTTCTTTGTCCAGTTTTTTTTGTCCTGACTGGAAATTTTCATCGTCATGAAATAGAAATACAAAGGCAGCAAAAATTCATTAACCCTGTGGCCCAATAAAGAAATACATCTTTGGTTCCATGAGCAGCTGACAAAGAAAAACACCAACAAAAATTGTCCTCCATCCTACAGATTGCTAATAAAATGTACAGCAAAAGAAACTTTTGTGCCAGAGGGTTCCTTCCAGTAGTCTAAGCATCTACAGTAAATTCCCTACATGCTGTTCATTTAAGTTCAAATCATCTGAATTATTGAATATGACAGAGAAAACCATCCTCACATTGAAAAGAGCTGCACACTCCTGGGGGCCGTTGAATTCAGGGAACAAAAGTAGTGCCAGGCCCTTCTGGTGCCATCCCACTGATGTCAACAAGCTTCCATCASCATATCTGACAGCAGAATTTAACTCCTCATTTTTATGTAAAAGAAGCCTTTTTGGTAGGATTAAGAAGCCAGGCCCCTGCRTGCTGAATTTAAATATGTCAGTCCCCCAAGAACTGACAGTAGACTAAAGAATAATATGTGTATATAAATGAAAACCCRTGTTTAAACCTTTTTCTATATATTTTTAAGACCTCCCCATATTATGTCATCTAAAAATACTGGCATTTAAGTAAAAATTTTGCAATTGTCGTGAAATATAGGTCTCCTTGAGCCAGGTCTCATAAGCTCCTGGAGATCCATTTAACACCCAAGATAGCTCAGCTACCTTAGAAGGCATAAAATCAGCAGGATGGCTTCTGTGGTAGTGTTGGAAACAAAAAGGTTTTAATAAAAGGCAAAATAACAAAACTCTTTATAGAGAAAAACAGAGCCAGGTGCAAGAGGCCCTCCTGCCCCTGGTAAAACACCTCACAAAAGCCATTAGCTTTTTGCTCTCTTCTTTTTCTAGTAAATTTCTCAGGCAGGACATTTTGCTCCTGTCCAATTGGCTATCCTTTAGTTTGAGGTGAAGTCCCCCAAGTTCTATGAGGTGTCTTTTSACCTAATTGAGGAGAGAAATKTCTGGCCTTATTTCCTTTTTAAGGGGTCAAAAGATAGTTTTGTCACTCCATCAACAGAGAGCACRTTCCTAGAGTCTTAAGGAAAAAAAAAGAAYTAAAATAAAAAAGATGTGTCTGGATGCAGCTATCATACAAATAGAAAATATACTGAATATTCACAAAATTCAGTGCATTATGAAAMCTTCACTGTACTGAGTGTTTCATGTGTAGCTTTATGTGAATGACTGTATTCAGTCTCAGACAGAGAGARTCAGCTGAGATCAGAGACCAAGAACAACAGTCACTGAAGAGATGTTTATAGAATTCATGAATAGATGCTTCAGCCAGCCCACCTTAGAGAGTTTTCAGCCTTGACAGAAAAAGCACATGGGACCACCCAGGAGATCTGTCTCAGACCAGATTTACAGTCACCTCTGCTGCTTGTGATCCCAAATCCATTGGGTAAACTCAAACACAYCTGGGGACACTTCCCTGACATTGTCAGGATCTCCCCTGGGATTGAGTCAATATTTTTAAACTGAAAATTTTCAGGAATCACTCCCATTGGAGTTTGGCACGCAGGAAATTCCAGGGCTCAGTCTCAGCCTGGTTGGGTGCAGCCACCCTGTTTTGAAGGGGAGAGCAGTTGGCTGCAAAGGCAGTGAACACTCTTTAAAATTGGTTCCTGATGCCAAGGAATCCTTCTGATGAAGTCTAATTGTTTAAATGCTTTCATAGGTGCCTASTTTCCATTTAATCCATCCCTACATTAAGAACCTGTGAGACAGCAATAAAAGGCAGCATGAAGGAGCAGCACAGTTCCTGTTTGGGATCTCATCTGAACATTGTTCTTTGCAACCCTTAACAAGCATGATGCATCTCCACATTGCATGCAAAATGCACAGTTTTGTGACATCAAGGACTGTGCAACCAACAGATATAATGGTGACTTTTTTTTTTTTTTGTAAAAAAGTATTTAAATGGGGCTCCTAAGACTGAAAATTCTCATAAATTTAGCATTATGGTAATATTGATCTACCAATCACCTCCATAGAGAACAGAGAAGRACTGGTCAGGTCAAGCAACTTTTAACATTTTTGTCAGCAGAGATTCAAGGAAAGTCAGAGTTTTGGCTTTTAAACCCCAAGAAAACTGTTTATATTGACATGCTTACCCTTGACTTTCCCTAAATAAGGTGCCTAGAACTGTGTTCCTGAYGTAGATATTTAATGGAATGTGTGCACTGAGCTTTCTGGCCCAAAGTTAATAAAGGTGAGGAGCAACCTGGAACTGATTTCCATGCTATAAATATAACTAATRTGTTTGGCTAATTTCTAGACTTGATTTTTAATATTTTTTCTTTATCGTAATACTGCTAAATATGCATACAATTTTTTGCATTCATGAGCCTAATCGAGACATAAAATCAAGATATTGGTCATTTACCATTATTAACAGTTCTATGTCAATCTCAAATAATTTCTGCTTTTTTTTGTCCCATCAAAAAAAATCCAGCATGATTAATTACACCCTAAGCACCCTGGTAACTATGTTCACTATTTCTGCTTGATGCCAACAGTTGTTCAGTCTTGCTCTGCATTTGTAGAGAGCAGCTGAATCCTATTCCAGCATGTCCTCCAAGAAAAACAAACAGACAAACCAACAAAAAAGGTGAACTTGGTTGATGGGAAATTTAATCAATTAGTATTTTTCCTAGATTCATGAATTAATTTTTGCAAAATCCCCTCAGATAATCTGACTCTTCATCAATTTAGTGTGAGAATTAAAGTGCAATATTGCATTCAGTAGTCTTAAACCAGTTCAGAATTTCCATAAACCAAAATCAAATGCCTGACCCAAAGCTACCAAGAACACAAAAAATTGTATCACAGTGATTACAAGCTTGAGCAGGAAAAAGCCTGCTAAATCTGAAACTGAGCCTGCTTTTGTAATGTTCARCTTTATGCCATAGCCTCAGTTCCTAAAAAATGAGAACTGCACTGAAAAACTTCTTTAGGATGAACTGTTAYCACACAATGGAAGTTCTAGGTTTTCCAAGAGAAATATCTAAGTGTAGTTGTTCTCTCTACACAATCAGGATAAAAGGGACACAGATATCTTTTTTCACTTGAGTCCACCTGATTTTATCTTCTCCAAGAGAGGATATGGCAAGGACTCTTTTGGAATGTATTCTTTTGGGTTTTATTGGCAGATATCCTCTTTTTTTTTTTTCAGAGGGTAATTATGTTTTCCATGAAGAGTCATTCCCTGTTAATTATTGTGAAATGTCAGCTGTATTTGAGATGGTTGTAGGATTTTTCATTTTTCTCTTTCAGGGCAGGATTGTCTTTTGTTCTTCAATTTACACAGTAGCTACTAAGCCCCRCTACAAAAGCAGAAGTTGTTGGAATGGTTTTATATTTGAAGTGACAAATTTTCATTAATTTTGAATGAACGTTGAATTGAAGACAGCTATATTAAGATATCTTCTAGAGCCATAGATATCCAGAACTATTCTGGATAAAATAAATAAATTAAAGACCTAAAATGTTTTCAATAAAGTATATGCAGGAAAATGTAAACTGAGGAGGAGGAAATGCAATACATTTTCCCARGAATGTACAATATAATTAAACTTTATTTAAAAAGAATAATAAATATTTAAGGAGATGTTAGGACCTCAGTGCTTTCTAATTAAACATTAAAGTTATGATGCTATTAGACTGAAAATAGCTGACCGACTTTTCCTTAAGTATAAGAACACTTCCTTGTGTGGTGCATTCCATTGTACCAAAGATTTAAAATGTGTTTTGTAAATTAAAACAAATATTTATTAATGGAGTATAAAAAAACCCCAAAGTACTCAAAAACTGGACATATACTAGGTGGAAACAATTATGACTACTACTTAT
This sequence comes from Cardinalis cardinalis, assembly GCA_014549065.1. NCBI lineage: Eukaryota > Metazoa > Chordata > Aves > Passeriformes > Cardinalidae > Cardinalis > Cardinalis cardinalis. Next base: position 2,055,500 of record JACDOX010000021.1, read on the forward strand.
AACGAAAGATCTGAAAATATACTGGATCTAAGGATTTTTTTAATACAAAACAAAATTTTCTTCAGCATTTCATTGGTAGTTCTATTTTTAATCACAATGACAGTGCAAGTTCTGTGTCAATTCTTCAAAAATTTGATATATAGTGTGATGAATTCTTTTGGAAAAGAAGCAATTAGTAATAAATAGCTTGCATCCCATAGTGTGATGCATCAATTTAAGGCAGACATGCTTTCTGAACACATCCTTCAACTGAGAAAAATTTCTGTCTCCCATATGCACTTCTTAGATATGTTTGAAATGCTAAACCATCTATTTCCAGAAAATATCAGGAAATGTTTCCAACATATTTCCAAAATTTACTGTAAAAATTAAAAAGATAGTAATATTATTACCTAGGTTATAATTTAGGAAAATTTGGGGTTGATCGTTTTTTATGCTTTTCACTCTTTTTGTGTTGTACATGACTTAAAAATCTATTACTGGGCAACAATAAAAAAAAATCAATGATATCACATTATATTTACTTTTAATCACTAGAGAGCATTATTATTCTGTTAGGTTTGGTGTGAAGGTTTTGATCATCCCAAAATGTCTCCTCTTGACTCTGAGCACATTCTTTCTCTGTAATGCCTCGTACTTTTTATTCCCAGATTGGCTTCACCAGCCATTTTTCAAATCTGGCAGCATGTTCTGTTACTCTGGTGAGCAATCTGCCTGAAGGAGGGACACCACCAACGACATAAATTTTGGTTCTGACAAAGAATTGTCGACCCATGGAATAATTTATGATGGAGAGGACCTCAAGAGCTGTCTAATCCAGAATTCTGCTCAAAGTCAGCTCAACTCTGAGGTCAGTTCTTAGGTCCTCTTTTAGTCAGGATTGAGGGTGGAGGTTGCAAAAGATCATTGGACAACCTAGACCTTTACATGACTGTTCACACAACCAAAAAAACGTTATTCTTCTCATTTTAGTGTATGCTGTTGTCTCTTATCCACCTAGCAGACACTGCTGGTGGGTCTGACATGTATCTTCTCACTGACTCAACCTGTATCAGGTCTCCYCACATATTTCCCTTCTTCAGGCTTAACGAACCCAGTTTCCGCAGCTTCACCTCATGGACCACATCCTTCAGCCTCCCCACCATGATATTATTAAAATATTTTTGAAATGAACACTTCAGAGAGATCTCTTCAGAGTACATGCTAATTGTGACTTTTTTTAAATAGAAAGATGCATTGTTCTACTCACAGGTATGTTACTGTGAATAATTCAGAGATGGAAACCACCTCCTCTTGTAGATGTTTGAGTGCATCTCATCTGTGCACTCTAAGATCAAGTCTTACTTTACATTCCTCTAAGGTTTTCTGGGACASTCCTTATTTGAGATTGCAAATTCAGTGCACAGAGAGTAAATTTACAAGTATGGCTTTTATGGGGAAAAGTGTTCTTGYGTTCAGAGCAATTGTAGTAATTACCCTCACTTTACCCTCTTTTGGATTAAATAACCCTCACTTACAGTCTATGACTTGTTCTAAACTCACTTGTTCTTCTCTCATCACACTGAGAATGTTTCCACCTTCCCCCTGAAGGRAGCCATGCTCATGCTAAAGGTTTCCTTTACTGAGCTGAGCATTCTGCCACTCATGAAAAATTAATGTTTGGGGCAGCTCTGATTGCTCATCTGCCCACTCTGGTGTGGTGCTTAAATATTTCCAGCAAATATTGCTCTCYATGTGCCCCTTGAAAACACAAAAAGTACGTGGAAAAATTCACCCACTGATCCAATGAATTGAATCTTTCATCCTTTGAGAAAATATAATTGAATTGGCTGTTATGGTAGTTGTTTTCAATTATTGCCTCAGAATTTATTGGCTTGTCTTCCTGCTAGAGACCTTGAAAGTTGGGCAGGGAATTCTATCAGTGACTGCCTTTAAGAAAAGTGTTGTGGTAGCTARCCTTGGTTAAATTTTAATATTTAATGTAATTGTAGTTAAAAGTGCACCTTGGCCCATTGCCATTGCTGGGCAGCAGCTGAAGCAGCAGTCAGGATGCTCCACACAACCTAAAATGATAGTAGGTAACTGTATTCAAACTATTGACTCTTMTCCCTGATCAATAAAGTCCATTAGGTGTAAAAAGTTGTTTGTTCCATCCCAAGGTGATATCTCAAGGCTTGACTTTCTTATTTGTAGTGGTGACAAGGCATTACCACCACACAGTGGGGGAGAGAGAAAAAAATAGAGAAAAGTTATTGTCAGGGCACTTTCAGGGGATTTGTGGCAAGCATCCACCATGTAGGGCTGGACTTTGCACAAATAAAGGGCTTCTGATTTTGGTGTGTCCATGGGAATYCATTTGGAAAGCCCTGCTGGATCAATGCTGGTAGTGATGGAACTACAGGAGCTCAGCACAGGGCAGCTCCTGAATGCAGTTTGAGGGTGGCAAAAGAGTTTTGTAACCTCAGCTGCACACTCCACTCTCTGTAATATTTTGGGTATTTAAGCCAGCTAATTTAGAGCTAGCCTGGGCAYCTTGCAAAGCCCAGTCACACACCTGAGCACAGGAGAGACAGACTTTTCACAGAAAGCACCGGTTCCATCTTGCTTTTGCTGCTGATGGCAACACTGGAGGAGAAATCCATCCCGTGCACCCAGAGCAGGCTGTGACCTTCACTGAGAAGAGATGTTGTGAGGGAAGCAGGGTGTGAAATTGGAGCTACCTGCTGTAATTCTGCAAAATTAAAATGAGATGAGCAGCCAGGGCTCCCAGCCAGCTCCTTGCAGATCAAAGCTGTGCTGCTCAGTTCCAGCGGCCGACAGGCACATGGTACTGGGACAGACTCATCAGCTGACATTGCTTTCCTGAGCAATGCCATCCCCTTGCAAAGCTGCTGCCCTCGATAAAAAAGGACCAGAGGTCATACTCCTCTCCCTGCTGAAATTGTATCACACAGGCAGATGCTCTAGCAAAACTTTTGAGGGATTTGCTTCATCTAACATCCATCTCCTGCCAAATGTCCACTTTGATGTGCCACCTGAGTTGGCMTGTGTTAAAGTCAGAACTGCTTTTTTTTCCCCTTTTTTTCTTTTTTCTTATCCCTTCCCTTCCTTCCCCTCCCCTCCCCTCCCCTCTTTTTTTTAATATTCTTTTTTAATATTATTTTTTTAAGTGCTCCATACTTTGCTCAATTGATTATTCAATAAATTTTCTTTTAAACACATTTTTAATCTCCCTGGCTCTCTGGAATGCTCCTAGCCTCCTGACACCCAGAGCTGATGATGTGAAAGCAGCTGAAGGAGCAATGCCTTGTTGCTGTCAGATGACTGCTGTGGACCCTCCCTAAGCCRTGTGCACAGAGCACAACATATATCCCCACCTAAATTCTAGAAAGGGTAAATTCTATAAAAGGGTAAGTGAGGTTAAACCAACTTTGAAACACATTGTCCTTRTGAATTTGGTTCCCTGCTGTCTTGCTGCACAGGAAGGTGGGAGGCAGGCCCGGGATGGGTTTTGGCATTTACTGGTGGTTACTGGCATTTACTCTTTGCACTCCTCACTCACCTGTGCAGGCTGATTCTGGCCCTGTGCACTTTGTGAGGAAAGTAAGGCTCCTTCAGAAGTGCTCAACAATATCAACCAATCATAAATGATAAATTTGTCATGTATGATGATACAAATCCATGTGGTGTTAAATGTTTGTGTAAATAATGGGGTAAACATGTGTGAGATATCCAGGGGTCCCCCACTGCCCTGCCAACAGCATGTGATTAATTCTGTGCTAACAGGCTATAATGATTTCTGAGTTACCACACAAAGATACATATATTCCTAGATTAGATATTATCTAGACATAAATCTCACTCTGTTTTACCCAAATACACAATTTTCAGCTATATCTCCATAGCAAAAAATGTTACTTCAATATATCATACAAGTCTCACCTGTAACTAAAATGAAAATGGTAGCAAAATTGACACGAGGTAGTTTTCATTTTTCTGAGAAGCAAGAAATTGTCGTTTCTGGTTTGCTTCTGGTCAAACCCAATCCAAATCAGTGATAAAATAATCATTAGTAGTCTATATACAAGTAGAAATTAGTATTTGTATGGTTATTATTTGATTGCTATGGGGGAGGATTTCTTGGAGAAAAATGTGTGATCCTACAGCTGATGGGGCTTTCCACAGCTCATCTAACCTAGGAATGAATATTAGGGSAAGGGGGAATGGTTTTAAGCTGACAGAGGACAGGATTAGACTGGATTTAGGGAAGAAATTYTTTCCTGTGARGATGAGGAGGCYTTGGCAGAGGTTGCCCAGAGCAGCTGTGGCTGCCCAAGGATCCCTTGAAGTGTCCAAGGCCAGGTTGGAGAGGGCTTGGAGCACCCTGGGATATTGGAAGGTGTCCCTGCACAGGGCAGGGGGTGGAACTGGGTGATCTTCAAGGTTCCTTCCAASCCYAACCTTCTATTATTCCCCAAAGAGTAAAGTCATTTAACTTGGTTCATTCCAGCTGCAGACATGAGCAATGAAGTTATCCACCCCATGGCTGACAATCAACAAGGGCTTTTGTTGCAGTGTGTKTATTTTCTCCTGAGAAAGCCTGAAAATTCCTCATCTTTGCAGGATTTTGGAATCTTGCTGAAGTTCTGCCTTCAGTCTCCAGGTGCCTGTCCCTCCTTTTACCTCCCCTGCAGAGATTGATGCAGGASGTAGCCAGGGAGGATGCCCAAAATACAGAACTTTGGCCACAGCCAGGGCTCTGCTTCAGCAGCAACAATTACACGAGGAAAGTGTTGCTAAAGATTAAAAAAATTATTAATATCCTGTTTCCTCTGCACCTGTAGGGACAAACCAGGCACCACAGATGAATGCTGCAGCCAGCCAGGTATGAAAAGTATCTGGTGAGAGCAGCTCTCATCACTCATCTTCTGAGCACTGATGCTTTCCAAGCAATTACAGCTCACATCCTTCCTCAGCCAGGCATGTGCCCTAACCACTAGACAGAGTCATGATTCTTTTTGCTCCTTCCCTGTAGCCTGATGAATCTTTAATTCTTTCATTAAAGCTGGARCAGCTTCTGCAAGAAGACTTGTCACAGCCTCCCATTTTGGTGACTAAATTTATTTCCATTAATCTGTTGCTAGCAGCTTTTTACTGCTTGTGGCTCTCTCTTCTTGGAGAAGTTTTTGCTGACATGGTTGTGTTGGCTGTTCGTTTGCCAGTCTGTCCTTGGGTACTGGCAYCTGATCTGCTGACCACTTGCACCAAGCTCGAAAGGGCAGAAGTTTTGCAGATAATTGAGTACTGAAAAGCCTTATAAASATGGGCAGGTGGCTAGAGAGGGAAAGATTAATCAGTTTGGCAAAAAGGAGGCAGAGCTCAAGTGTCAGCCTTTCCACTTAACAATGGGATTGTTTCATGTTGTAACCAGGCTGCAGCTGTGCCTTTGCTTCCCCTTGTGCAGTGATGTGACACTGCTTGGTSGGAAGAGTAACACAGAGAATTCCAAATTCCAGCAGTTCAGGCTCTGCTCCTTCTGATGAAGGTAACTATTTTCCTTCAGAATTTCATGTCCAGGAAGTCAAATGAGATGATATTGTTGGTTCTTGCTGTCTGCTACTTCTGTTCTGTTCTTACAATGTTTATGTAAAGTCATGATAATTTAACTTTTTAAGATTAGTGATAACAATGTGATTAAGTAAATGTTATTAACACTATGACCTGTTAATGGAAAAGAAAAATCCCAGTYGGATTCTCAGCTCTTGGTTTACCAGTACTTTCCTACTCCTTGGAAAAAAAMCCTAAAAATTATTAAAAAGGACATGGAGAACTTGAAAAATTATGTTTTATTGCCGGAAGTACCCTAAGCATATTTGGGAAAAAAAATATTCAAGGTTCGCATTTGATACTCGGAGTTGAATTAAAGAGGAAGAGAGAAAGGAAGCATGCAGGTAGAAAAGCAAACACTGCTTTGAAAAAAACTATTCAAATACCTGATCTTGGGAGGAAATGCTGATAATCTCTGTCCATATTTTGGTCATGATTTCCCAAATATCTTGAAATGTGCAATAATTTACTTTTCTCTTCTCTGCATCTCCCCTAAGCACCTGGGATTTGACATCTCATTTTCTCCCATACCAATGACCAACGCATTAGAGTCTTCATTTCAATAAATTTAATTTTCATTTACTCCATCAGATATGGTATATGGTGAAAACGTTACCCAGTTTCATTTATCAAGTGCCAGAGCTATCTTGCTTTTCTGACTCTTAAATTATCCTAAATACATCTTTACTCTGCACCAAAATAAATTAATTTACACAGTAACCAAATTTAGAATGGGAGGACCAGTCAGTCAATTCATRTGTGAGTTTATTTATAACTTATTGGTTCAGTCACTTGGGAAGGGAGATGGAGGCTGGTGTGGCTCTCCTCTCTGGCTCTCAGTGGTGCTGTGCTGTCTGWTAAAGTATGATTTAACAGGTAAGTACTAAAACTGATCTACTTTAAGATGTGAAAAACTCAGGTGACCACAAAAGCAAACTGCTCTGTTGCTTGAAATCAAAATTCACTCTTAGTGAAAACAAAAAGGCTGGCTGAGATCCTCAGGAGCTGAAACAAAGGAYAAGTAAAGCTGAAGAACACCAGAATTTTCCTTCAGGAGTTCAATCCTACAGTTGTTCTTTGCATTCATTGATTTTTATAAAGTATAAAATCCACACTTCTTCTAACCTGGGCATTTGGTGATGTGACAAACAACCTTGTCTTTAATTAGGAACTAAAAAAGCTACTCTGAATATTTCATCCCAGTAGGAATTTTCCTTTTGAAATGGAAAGGAAGTGGCTGTTCTTGACATTCTCATGAACTTCATCTCTTACATTTCCATAGTAATGGCCTCCGCAGTGAGGCATCAATCTCCATATTGCCTCAACCCAGAAAATTAAACAAAACCAAAATATTTYAAGAGATTAGGAAAAATCTTGAAGAGGGCTTGCTGAACCCAATATATCCTAGAATTGTCAGCAGAATTAAAARTGATGTGTGTCATTAAGACACAGTGGAAAAGAGTTTTAAAAGATTTTGTAGACAAAAGTGATTTCTCACATCCTATAGGTCTTGTCTAATGCATCAGTAGCCAAAACCACCAACCAACCACAAAACTCTCCCACAAACAAACAATCAAACAAAATTCAAAATCTCCTGTGGTTTCTAAAGTACAGCTGGAATTTAAAAAACYCAACTACTTTCTTGAGGGYATAAAAAAAGCATAAGGAATAAGAGAGAYAGAATTACAACTCTTTCAAGATTAGAGAAAAAAAGCCCAGTTTTCACAGTTGTCACTAAGGAAATCTGTGCAAGACTTGTGCTGTTTGAAATATTCATAAGACATCCAAAAAAGGGAACAAGCAGAGAAGTGACAAAATTTGCAGATGACAGAAAATGATTCAGGACATTTTAAACTGAAAGACAGGCAAGAAATTGCAGCAGGTTTTCCTGATGCTGGGTGATAAAGAGCTGCAATTGCTGATGGAAGACAGTTCTTGTTAAATGCAAAGGAGTAAACACAGGACAGAAATTCCCTCTGTACATAAAGAGAGGCAACTGCTAAAGTAACTTTTGCCAGTCTGAAAAGGATCAGAGTAATTTTCTGGTCTCTTCAGACATCCTGCTCAGTAATAAAGAGCTTTCATGAAGGCAAATAGGGCACCACTGTTAAAAATGGTAGAGAATACAACAAAAAAAACATTAAGGGAAAAGAAATTAAGAGAAATACTTGACTTTGTGCTGCTTAGAAATTCTTTTCTTGACTTGGAAAAGGAGATAGAATTAAAAAAAATAGACAGGCAAGGGCAAAGTAATGAAMAACCTTCTTTATAAAGTATTTTGAACAATTTTGCAAATTCAAGCAAGTATTTGCAATTTTAGGCAAGTATTCAGATGAGAAAAGTGAGGGAGAGTATGACAGAGACGAACAAAATCATGAGCAGCATGGAGACAGAGAATGAGGAATGGTCAGGAGAAAATTCTTGCATCAGTCACTTTTGAAAACAGAATAAAACCAAAACCAGAAAACTAAGTAAGCTGCTCTGAAACTGATAGAAATAATACTTTTTTTTTTTTTCACCCAGTATATGATTAGACAGTGAAATTCCATGGGGTTTTCCGAAGGTCAGAAGCTGAATTGGTTCAAAATCAGACACATTTGTGGCAGAGAGCTCTTGTGGCAGCTGCAGCACCCCTGTAAACCCATCCTGGAGCAGAGATGGCAAAGGATGAGAGGCGGGGAGGCTGGGGGGACACAGCACTCTGAGCACTGCTCGGTGTTTTCAGCAGGTGTTTTGGGTAGCACCACAAACATAATGGCAGGTTTCAGCTTTTTCACCACTTGTTGATTTAGACAGAAGTGTCACAGAATTCTTGAAATTATGCCCCATGTCTTTAAATGAATTGCTTTCCTTATTTGTTTGCTTACTTAAGGTGTGTGAGAACAGTCTTTAAGCGACAAAGAGACTTTCTTCTGCTTCTTCTGAGGTGYTAAGGATTGGAACACAAAGTGAACCAGTTTGGGGTAAGTTATTCTCTTTCTATTTCAATAGTTTGATTAGATATGTTGAACTCTAAAAAACTCCGCTGACAAAAAATGTATTCTGTTTTCAGTTTCTGCTGCTATCTATTTTATATATCCAAACATATACTTATTTCATGGACCCCTGAAAAGCTTTTAAAATGATAGTGATGASTCCTGCAGCTTTCCCTGGCCTGCTTTCCTTTCTGACTGCTTGGGTAGACATTAATCCTGTATTTCATGAAGTATTAACTCCTGCATTTTGCAAGCAGACTGAAGGTAAATTGACAAATTAATTTCTCCATGTATTTTGCGATAGAAAAATGCAGTGCCTAGTGAATCCTTGCAATGCCTTAAATCCCTCATAAGTACTTGTTAACTGTGATTTAATACCCTCTTCACTGCCTTTCACCAGTCTAAATGTGTTCAGCTCTTGAATCCCTTCCTGGTAAGAGTCCTTCTGTTTGGAGGAAGCTGGGAAATTGTTTAGATAAGCAAACAAATGCTCACAATGTTGTCTCAGAGAACTTTCTATTAGTTTTTGGAAAGATTCCAGATTCCAATTTAAAGTAAAGGGCACCAGACTGAGCTCAGAGGGGTAGAGAAGGGAATTAAAAAACTGATTTAGCTGCAACAACAAATATAAGTTTGACCTAGGAATTAGCTTTGGCAAGGTGCTCCAAGTAGTTTCCTTAAGCAGCCTAAGGAGGAATGGTTTATTTGAACAAGTTCAAATGATGAAATATCTTAACACTGGGGTTAGTTRTTGTGTTTACCAGACGCAGAGAAGCACTGATTTAGTAGATGTGGCACATGGTTTGCATGTAATCCACTATAATCACAGTTTAGTGCTTCCTGTACTGCAGAGAATTTTGCATACAACAAATGTTCTTCATCAGCTCTCCTTTCTGTTCTTCCCCTCCTTCCAGCCCCCTGCCCTTCCAAGAATAAATGTTCTGTTACTTCTGTAGCAAGTTAAAGAAGTTTAATCCTTGTTTTTTTCTTTTGGCTAATGTAAGCAGGAATRCTACAAAATACTATATTCATCTTAAATCTGCTTTCTTGGTAKTCAAATTTGCAGCAAATCAACCTTTGGCTTCAGATTACCTGACAAAAGCTTAAAGACACACACAGCTGCCTATATAYAACCATAAACTCCATGTTTCCAACAGCAAAGGTCTTGGCTAACCTCTCTTTCAACTTTGCTCCAAAGTGCCTGTTAATTTAGATTATTCAGATCTGTGGCTTTCCATTCTCCTTGGAAAKAGTATAACTGTTTTCTAAATTGTTGCCAAACTGCTTTTATCACTACCTATGTTTYTCACCACCAGCACCAGGAACTGGTGTTCCAAGAAAGAAATCCCAGGTACCACTGAAATGAATGGGTTTGCTTCTCTTCCAAGTAAAGGCAAAGGGAATTTCATTCCAACACAGCACATCAGAGGTGCTCAGAAGATCATTCAGTTTTCCCCTCTAATTTGGTGTGACCTTCTCTCAGCTGTTCCCTAAATTGAATCTCAGCTGATAATTATTGAATGGCTCAATCCTTTTATGTTCATTTTTTCTCTGTCCCATTTCACAAATGGAATAGATTGTTGCCAAACGAGGCAGAGCAGTTTGGAGTAAGAGTCTTGGCATTAACAGTCCTGGCAGTCCTTTTAGATTTGTTTAGTTTCCCTTCTAATCTCTGCATCCGATCCCAAATTCACAATTTGCCAATCTAGAAGGCTTAAAAACACTCAAACAAAAAACCCCACCTGACACTGAAATGGTTTGATTTCCTTGATATAATTATTTTCTTTCTGATTAATTCCCTCTTTTTGCCTTTTTTCCCCTAAATTGTTAAGCTGCCTGTGCTGCCTACACTCCACCATCTCCATGTGCCACCCAGCACACGCTGAGCTAGCRCACTTTGGCATAACTGTTCTCTTTGCTGTGCCTGGAAATCCTTTCCAGGACAAGAAGGTGATGTTAAATCAGTGGGTCCAGAAGAGTTTAACTCCTCTGGCACCTTACTTGAAAAACACCTGGCACTGAGATTAAAACACTGACATGCACSAGGGTCTGATGGTCCTTGGTGAAAGTGTTGTAGGGGAAAACACTGAGGATAAAAGACCTGGCTGGACAAATCACAGCTCCTGCAGACTTCACTGTACAAGCTGGAAAACCTTTAAAATTGGTCCTGCTTGCAGAGAAGTAGCATGTTTTAATTGTGTCAAAAGCACAGTTCAATTATTTCTTTATTAAACCATCTATTTTGAATAGGCTTTTATCTTGCTGGTTGGTTTCAGGGTGTAAATGTGCATAGTTCCTCTCCAGAAAGCAGGCTACAAATAAATAAACAAACAGACGAAGGATTAATACTTTAGAAAATTTGGGGCTAATTCTGAGAGATTTTGAAAAGTCATTTCTGTTTATCTGGATATATATTCAGCTCTGGGAATCCATACGAGATCTCTGTCAAGCTAGGATTTAGCAAGATTAACCTCATTTCAAGCCAAGGTTTTTTTTGAGACTGACAGCTCCTTTTTATCTCTTTAAGCTATTACTGCCAGTTAGTAGAAGCTTTCTCAAACAGAAAATAACAGCTTATTTTAATCCTGATTCAGGAAAAGTTAATTTTATACACTTACTCAAGTTCCACAGAGATCTTATCAGAGTCCTAAATGCCATTCTGAGTAGAAATCCTAGGTCATGGCCTTCATAAACATCTTACAAATAAATATAGTCTCCCAATTCAATATTGTGCCAAAAAATATCAGCACTGAAATCTCAATGGCATTTTGCAATTAAATATTAAAACTAGGCAAAAAATATAATGGGTAGAATGTATATCAAATACATCCTCTTTTCTTGACACTAACAATTCTCATCAGATTCAGATTTGAATAATATATATTTGTAAGCATTGGAGTAATTTTCTGAGCACCTTTCTGAGCTATAGGCTGTCCAACTCTTTCTGGTTCATCTGCTGACAAGCTCCTTTAATTTGAGTGTTTTTCATTTAGCTTTTCCAGGCAGGAACAGCCATGGTTAAAGCAAGCTGATATTCCAGAGAGGACTCATGAGACAGGTCAGTAACTGCTGCAAGGTGCAGCTGTGATTGTTGGACAGCCAGAAATCCAACCAGCAGTGATTATAGGGAGAGCAGGTAGAGCTTGGCTAAACTTATCTCCATGTTTGATATCTTGCTTAGATGGGAATTTTATTTATGAGTACAGATGTTTTGTATTCTGCTTACTGTTCTCATAGAGGAAGAAGAAGGAAGATGGAGATAAGGAAGAAGAAGAAGGAAGAAAGGAGAGATGAGCTCTCATGTTTGGGGAAGTTTGATTTCTGGTGTAATTTCAAGGGTCCTTCACCTCCTTAAGCACAATCTGTGTGTTTACCTCATCTTGTGCCTGTTTCATGTATTTATAACATTTTCTCATACTACACTATTTGCTTAAATCCTCTTCCATCAGCACTCTGAATTCTGACAAACAGGAGTTTTGAAGTACAAAGTACAAAATAAGATTTAAAAAAGCAGTTTACATGCCATTAACTTTCCACACAATTAGCAAGAAAAAGCTTCTGGACATTTTTAACACCAAATTTCAGCAATCATGATTAAGTTATGCTCAGTACAGGTTGATTTCTCTCATTACATGAACAGTCTAGAACTGGAGTGTGATGCAAGAGTGAAATAACACTGAAATTCAGGTTGTACTGTTGACTACAGCTGCTATAGGTTTGTTTTTAAATAATTATTTTAGTGTAAAGTCTCCTTTTGCCTTTAACTCCCAGCCTAGCTTCCTGCCTAGTATAACAGCTGTCTCATTTGGTTAGAGACTCACATGGGAAGGAGAATATATACTATATATGTATATATATATAATGTATATATATCTATATGTATATATATGTATATATATTATATATTATATATGTAGACATATATTTGTGTCCCTGAGCATGATTAACTGGGCTGGTCTTTTCTCAGCACACATGAAAATAAACATATGTGGTGCAAAAGCTACAGCAGATAAAGTTACAGTCTGCAACAAAGGTAAAAGAAATGGGAACAGATAATTAAAGAAATAGTTTAAGCAAGACTTTTTTGGGTGATGTATGAAAGCTGAGAAATTTCTGTATTGAAAGAAAAATTTTTAAATATTCACACAAATTTCATGGCCACGTACAAAGGCCTAGGTCTGACTGTCTTTCTATTTTTCCTTGCTTTAAACAGTGATTTGATGTTTGGATGCTAAGAAAATTATATTGATCTGAACTTCATCTAAGTGTTTTGTGAAATGAGTCTCCAGTTCTGCAATGATTTCTATTCTTTGATTCCTGTAACCAGCTGAGTAAGCTAATAAATATGTAAAGGTGATTCAATTAAAAATGGCATTGAAAAGCAGGAAAATCCAGAGTTATATGAATAATTTCACACCCCATGCAAAATTGTCAAATTTTATCAGCTAGCCTTGGGTAAAACGAAAATAGCATTTTTTGACAAGTCAAGCAGCACACATAGGCTAAGAGGGCAATTTGTCCATTCTGCTGYGTAAATACACCTAGGGAGCAGAATTATGGGGAAAAACTGTAGAGGACTTGATATAAATCTTTAATCCAGGATGGGACTCATCTCTTTTGTTGTTTAWATGTTAGATGCCTGAATGCCTGCTAGGAATTGGGTTGTCCCAGTAAAAGGCTCATAACACACTGGCAGGGATCTTTTACACAGACTGAATGAATTTCCCTTTGAGGATTTTTTTTTAATTTTTTCCCAATGGTTATAAAGAGAAAAAAAATTCCCTGTTGTTATAAATGTGCTAAGAAGCTCAGATATACTCATCAAACTTTTAGATGAGTCTGTGTTAGATTACTTTCTCCCTTCACCCTCTACAAACTGTTTCTGGGTAATTYAGAGTACTTATAATTGTCTTTGGACTCTGAACTGGAAGGTATTTRCTGACAGGAAAAGAGGAAAACCATCACTTACCCCACAATTACTTGCTTTATTTGCTTTCTTTCCATGTTCCTGCTCCTCAGTTCATGGGTGCTTYTGTAATACAGCCCAGCAATGACACACACATTTTGTGTCTTATTAAACATAATTTTAAARTTAATTTTTATTTTTTATTCAGATACACAGAGGGAGGTATGTCAATCATACATTTGAAGATGAAAAGAAAAAAAAAACTGTACAGTTTGATAATGACTAAAATCAAGGAGAATAATTTTCCCTTCACCATATATTAAGAAAGAATAAAGCAGAGGCCTTGCTATGAAGTAGAAAGTATATGTCCAAGTGTATTAAATGTTTAAAAGGGCTTTTTAACAGTGAAAAAAGCAGAGAGTAAAAATCCGTGTTGAAGAAGGAAGACTTGTTGAAGTATAGAAGGGCATTTTGCCAAAAGAACTATGTTTCTGAAGCAAGCAGTGCATGCCAATTTTTAATCCARAGCAAAATGTCTGTAGCTGAGGTCTTAACTTCTGGAACAAAGGGATTGTATGCTACATAACACTTGTAAAACAAGCAAGTAATCTCTGCACATGCCTGTGCAAGAAATGAATGGAACATTCTCAATTTATAAATGAGTAATAGTGAATCCTGAACATTTTAAATTAGTTTGTTGAGTTCCACTACAGGGAAGCCAGAATAGGAACGAGGGTGGCATGGTAATAAGACCCTGTACCAAAAAGAAACCCCAACACCTCAAAGAAACACTGTCTACATCCCTCAGCCATGTAAACCTGATGTTCTAGACCTCTTCCAAACTTTCATGTATGTGCTTGGATGCAGCCTTTTTTCACAGAACTAAAYATAGTAATTGGCCCATGTTCTCAAATAAGAAAGTGGGACAGGCACCAATCCATGTTGTGGATATCTGAAGACAGACTGAGAGAGTTGGGGTTGTCAAACCTTGAGAAAAMGAGGCTCCAAGGAGGTGTTGTTAGCACCTTCCAGTGCTTGAAGGGGCTACAAGAGAGCTGGAGAGGGATTTTACATGGGAATGTAGTGATGGGACAAGGGATCAAGGTTTTAAACTGGAAGACGGCAGATGTGACAGTGTTCACAGGGGTCCGAAGATGAGGGAAGAGATGAGGATCTGACTCCATGTTTCAGAAGGCTTGATTTATTATTTTATTATATATATTATATTAAAACTATACTAAAAGAATAGAAGAAAGGATTTCATCAGAAGGCTAGCTAAGAATAGAAAAAGAAGGAATGATAACAAAAGTCTTGTGTCTTGGACAGAGAGTCCGAGCCAGCTGACTGTGATTGGCCATTAATTAGAAACAACCACATGAGACCAATCCCAGATGCACCTGTTGCATTCCACAGCAGCAGATAAACATTGTTGACATTTTGTTCCTGAGGCCTCTCAGCTTCTCAGGAGGAAAAATCTTAAGGAAAAGATTTTTCATAAAACATGCCTGTGACAGGCAGATTTAGATTAGATCTTCTTTAACCTATGGGATTGGTGTGTACATCCTTCAGCCCTGAACCATCACTGCCTGAACAGACATCAGCTGAATTCCTCAGTCCTGCAGATGAGTGGCAGGTCTGGTATGGCCTGCTGTCAACATTGGGATGTAGTGTGAGGCTTTGAGGCTTTAAAATGAGTCACTYGGTTCCCTAGAGCATCACTTGGAGTAATTAGGATTATACTGAATTATCCAGTTAGTTTTGAGACTKTGCTAAACTGGAAGTGTATCATGGAATCATAGAATGGTCTGGATTGGAAGGGACCKWAGGGGTCACYGGMTCAAGTTGCTCAGGGCCCCATCCAACCTGGCCTACACACACTGGGTGTTTTGGTTTGAAAAGCCAGGTGTCTGCKAAGGAAGGCAGAAGYCTCCCTTGAAATGGAAAATGTAAACCCTCTCCCTTTGAATTGCTATAATTTTGAAATTAAAGGGCTCTCAGGTAAAGATATGGGAGCAGGAATAACAGTTCCTTATCAGGGAAAAAATAAAAATAAAGTAAAAATGCAGCAATACAAAACAGCCCTGCCAGAATCAGACCATGCCCTGCCCCCTGTGTGTCAGGGTGGTGTCCCAGCCCCATCCCATGGGGGCTCAGCCCTCCTGCAGTGCCAGCTGTGGMTCTGCTGCAGCAGGGATCCTGCACAAGGGRGGRGTTTTCCTCTGCAGCTCCAGGGCTGCTGCAGATGGGCCTGGGCTCCCTCTGGCAATGCAGGGCAGCAGAAAGCTGCTCCTCTGGCAATGCAGGGGGCAAAGGCTGCTGTACTGTCCCAAACCTCAGATTGGATCCGGGTAGGAATGCTTGGCTCCTCCCCTGGGCAGAGCATCTCCCCATGGGATGATGGAATTTGATCAGCCATACAGGGACACTCACTGGCCATGAACAGAAGATAATTAATAATTAATGGTCCATGAACAGCAGAGATCTCCTGGAGGGAGGATTGGTTGTGGCAGAGATAAAGAAAACTGCCCAATGAACAGAAGAGAAGTGCCCCACCTCTTACAGATGTCGATAGAATACACATCCCCATTTCCAACCTAAGAACCTAAGACACTGGGTCATTTTGAATCTCAAGACCAAGGCTTAGAGAGACACAAATAAAACCTTAAAAATTTTGCTCTGAAATTTGCTGAGTARACTGCAGGCAAAAACCTCACAGCTGATGTGAAAGAACAACACAACAACCGAAACACTTCTCCCTTGCTAATTTTGAAAGAATGCTGTCTTGTCTAAATGCAGTGGCTCAATGTTTTGCTTTGGTGGAAGACATAAAGGCTATTTTTGTACTTCTGAAGAAAACAGCTTAGAGTTAACTGCCAATTCCAGCCCTTTGGGGCATTTGTTTTGCCAGTAGCAGTTCCATAAAGAGGCTTGGTTTATCTCCTCTTCACCTCCACAGTGTATGCTGTTATTGCCAGTCTGCAGACAAACTCAGCTTTGTYTCAGGGAGCTGGAGACTGATGAGATATGGATAAAAGGGGAAGAAAAGTCTTTTTGAAACCTGTAAGTGATTAATCACTGGATGATATTCCCTCCACTTYTTTAAAGGTTTGTTGCATAAGACTCCTGACTAGTCCCCCTGAAGGGCAGTAATTTGTAACAAAGTTGAAGTGAACAATATTACTTAAAAATAAAACAAGTAGCATATAGGAACAGAAGCCAGTAAATACACACAAGGCAGATCCTGTGAAAGAAAATTGATAAAAATTCAATTTGATGAGGTTAATTATACTCAGAAGGGCTTTTCCTGCCTTAAAGAAAATCTGTTTTGGTCCCCTATAGGTACGGAGAATGCTTAATGGACACTTGTGGGTATTGGAATACAGTTACTTTCTGGCTGCCTGTGCTTCTCAATGGCCTAGTCATAGGTGTGGGAAAACCCAAAAATAAAACAAAATTCAAACTTGTCTACTTCTAAGGCATAAGTACTTCCTAGGGCCTAACTCTCACCTTTCCATAAAACAAGAAAATACCAATCTATCAAAATTATGGCATTTCATTCCTGACAGGCACAGCTGGCTCCCTGCAAAGCAACAGCATTTCAGATGAAGGAGCAGACAAAAGTTTTCCATCATTTTAGAATGTATTTCTTACCTAAAAACTTCTTGTCAAGAAAAAAAATTCTTAATCATCCGCCTGAGGAAACCCAGGAATCTATGAAGTTTGGGGTTGGCAAACTTTTAGCTCTATAAAAGTACGTGGTCTCTGGAGGTCACAGAGGTAACCTGCCTTGCTCTAATCAGAATGTGTCTCAAGAGCAGCCAAGAGCAGGTTTAAGTATTCATGTTCCTTGTA
This sequence comes from Cardinalis cardinalis, assembly GCA_014549065.1. Taxonomy (NCBI): domain Eukaryota; kingdom Metazoa; phylum Chordata; class Aves; order Passeriformes; family Cardinalidae; genus Cardinalis; species Cardinalis cardinalis. Next base: position 2,072,840 of record JACDOX010000021.1, read on the forward strand.
CCTGACACAGGCATGCAAAGAAAAGTCCTTTCAGAAAACAGTTCAGCTGCCTTCGTGAGTTCAGATATATAAAAATCTTCTGGTTAAATTTTTTATTATATTTCAAAGAATTCTGAATAAACACAAACATTTTTCATTCCTCACTCCCAATCTGTGCACTCTCTGCTTTCAAATGACACATCACACCACTGTATTGGAATTTTTGAAAGGTGAAACTGGATTTTCTAGCATGATTATTTTCTTTGCAAGCCATAGCCTTTCCAGAAGTAATAGTTGTTAAAAATACAATTTACCCATCCATCACAATCCTTGCATGTGCACCTAGGTATGTGGTTAGTGATCAAGTCCATTCCCAGGTCCTGCCTTAACAAATAACAATAATGCAACACAAAACTCAGTCTAATAATGTTTTCCTTTCTCTGCTTGATGTAGGCTTTTGAATTTTCTTATAAAACATTTTACCCTTCCACAAGCATACAGAAGAATGGATCAGTGGTTCAAGATATTTTTGACAGAGACAGCAATTCCCAGACTTAAAAATATGGAGTTTTAGAATTTTATTTTTTCCCATTCTTCACTATCCCTGATGGAAGGATATTTGAGATCCTAGCTGTTCTCACCTATTGTCTATTTTAATATCTTCACAGACACTACTCAAGCTCATTCTATGTTCTCCTTTACAAAGTTCCCTCTCCTCAAAACTTAATAACAAAAAATGCATTCTATCTCAATCTCTCATTATTTTAAAAGTATAAATCTGAATTAAGTTTCTGTCTCCTTTGATTACAAGATTGCTCATTTTCCCATTCCTATTTATATTCTGCATTATTGAATGTAGGTAATTAGAACTATATTATAATGCTGACAAGATTGCCCCAATTATTAGAATGAAGAGTGAGARTGCTTTTCTAATATTGGTAAAATTATATCAACTAAAGGGTCTTCAAATTTTACAAAAGCAAAAACACTGGATGTAACTTGTGTTTCACCTTGTTAGCCTAGCTTTGGAACAGGTACTGCCAAGCCAAGAATGGACCCAAATATTCTTTGTTTGTAGCCTTGCTTCTTCCACAAGGCTTTGGGTAATTATGGTGTCTCTTCTGTCAAACCTTCTCAGCAACATCAGTTGAGGAACAAAAATGTGTCATCAGTTCCCCATTTCTTTCCTTTCCCTGAACTTTTCAKTGCCCAGGTCCCTGGGACAATCCCAGAGATTGCATGTCAGTGCCCTTTTTCATTTGTAGTATATTTTAGGCATCAAAATGTACTGTGAGATGAACATGGATTTTTTTTTTTTCAGAGGTTAATATGGGGTACAAAGTAATTAGGGGACCTCTTTACGTCACAAATTAAATCTGTGGTACATCTGGGGATTCAGCTTTGAATTCTCAAATTCCACATTACTGGCTGGCAAAATAGATCAAAAAACTTCCTTACAGCTGGCAGTCTYAGCTCTGTGTTAATGCAAGAAGATGGAATGTGGAAGGCTCTAAGGTGGCTTTTAACTCAAATGACTCTTCATCTGTTAAAATTAATCAATTTTTTCTTCAAGTATCCAGACAGCAATCAAACTGAATCCAGAGGGAAAAAAAAAAACCAAAATAGGAAAAGTCTTTTATTTGCTGGRGAATATAATAGGATCTTGAGTGGACTACCTACTGTCTTATTCAGAAATGTTTTAAAATATTTAAAATCTATTTGGCTGATTCTGCCAGAGAGTCTGGGAATTCATTAGGATATAAAGGTATTTGTGGTCTGCAGGGAATAGTTTAAAATGGATGGCCACCAGTACCTGTGAATAGCTTATTTGTCACATTTGAGTCATAACATTTCACAGCCTAATAAGGAAAGATGTGCAGGTTTATGTGTTTAATTTACATATGTAAAACTGAATTGAGCATTTCTTTGCATGCCCYAGCACCGTAAATAACAGTAGATTTGTGATAACAGCATTAGCTACAGCAGGTTCATGAATTACTATGTAATGTATCCCAGTACTATTTCAATACAGCCCATTTTTCTTCTCCCCCTTTGCTGCTGCTCTAAATTCTTTATCTGGGAAGCTGCAGACTAAATATAGCATTCACTCTGCCTTGAACTGGGAGGGATGGATAGACTGAAGATGGCTTTGAAGATTATATATCTATGATTGCATGAATATTCATGTTTGCAAAAAAAAAWATATTATCTTTGGTTATTCCAACAGAACTGTACATGTTGTTAGCCCTGGGTTAGSCCTAGCATAGGAAGGAAAGTTCTCATAGGGTCAGAAGGAAAGCATCAGGATTAAAACTCTCTTCTTTTCTGCCCATCAGTGTTTTCCTGGTTTTTATGATCTTTTCCTAAGCACCCTCAACCATCCAGAGGACCCAGGGGTAGGAAGGATATTTACCCTTGCAGGACCTTTCTCTGCAGCCAGGTGGCCAGGAAGGTTAGGCAAGAGTTGGATGTGATGTTGCYTCTCTGAGGAGTTCATTTCGTTTTTCAGTCCTGTTTAAAGTTTCCAAAGAGGTCAGGAAATGAAACATGAAATCCCTTTTCCTAGACCAGATCTCTAATCATTAGGCTAAGATTTTTCTATATCCTTTATCCACTACCAGTAGAAGGGCAGCAATTAGGAACTTTTCCCTGGAATGAAAACGATAGAAGATTTAATCTCTCTTTAATCCCCTCTCAGTTCTTTTAAAATATATAGGTTTAAATCCATAACAGAGGATGGAATCTAGACTAAGGAAGAAGAGAGTCAATGAGTTTGTATTCACATCTGTTTTAGTGTTTCTCACTTGTTCTACCCAAGACATTTCTCAAATCTCTGGATATTTCATGGGGGTTTTTTCCAGAATTTTTTTTTTCTTTTTGTTCTTCTSTTGAGGTACATTGCTCTCTCCCTGTCTTATACTGGTCACTGATACTTTTAGATTTTGGATCCTGTGCCAGAGGCTTCCAGCTCAAGGGTGAGAGTCTGACTCTTATCTGCCTCTCTATGTATTCTACAGAGAGTAAAAAATGACATTTTGCATATGAATTTATCTYTCATTGTCACATGCCCACATTGCAGACAGCCTTGTGCCACAGTGTGAGCAGTTTATCCTGGGAAATTTCTTGGAAAAATAGGAGAAAGCACATAAAAGTTGGGAATTCAGTGGAAACTCACGTATGATTATTCAGTGCACCCTGGGGTAGCTATGTCCCTTTTCCAGGAATCATACATTGAATTTAACATTTTCTGTGAATAAAATTGATTGAGAATTTGCAGTTCAAGCTTGTTTGCATTTCATAAAAGAATGATGTGAATTTTGGTGAACTGCTGGTGAGAAGCAAGAAGGTTTTCAATCAGCCTTTCTGGAAAGAACCTTGAGGAAGTTTTGACATGGGAATTAGTCAGGACTCCCAGTGCTGGCCAGGCTGACAGGTGAGATCTGTGATGTCCCTGGGACAGGGCTGCCTAAAGAGATGGTTCYGCCATGCTCTTATTGAATACTGTCACAATTCATGCCAATTTTAGCCATTTTCTGCTGATTTCTAGGTAGCAGGTGTGACTTCTTTAGCACAAAGACTTGATATTTCTAATGTGATTCTTATTTTTTTCAGTTTGTTTTTTATTTTTTCAAGAATACTGAGGGATGGTAATTTTCTTCTGAGAAAAATTTGCAGACTTGAACTTTTTCTGTAAAATTTTATTTACTTCCTTTCTCTCYAGTGCTCCTTTTCCTCATACAAAGAAATCTGGAGTTGAGACCAGCATTTGTAATTTCAGKGATGATTTTTGTTGGACTTTTTGCAAACACTTGGTTTTTACCATTTTAAAATGCACTCTGTCWTCAATTAATGGTCTTCACTAAGGAAATAGTCAGAATTAGAGAAGATAGAAGCTGTGGGTTTATATGAAGAAGAAATATTCAGACAGATCCTTGTCCAAACTYSCARAGATTTATAAAAGAAAATAAAATGARCCCTGTACTTAATGGTTTAATCCAAATCCTTTGGGATTACAATGAGACCTCCATGGGGAGATATTGAACATCTGCTGAGTGGGAATAGGAGGATTTATTCATTCTTTTGCAGCATCTGGTTCTTGCACACATCAGGGAAGATGAAAGTTCACAGCTCTGATCCAGTGTAGCAATTTCACTGCTCCATAAAATCAGGACAATTATATTSATTCCTTCTTTTCCAAAGCACTGTTTCTCCGCTGAGATGCTAAAACATGAAAGTACAGTGATTGCCACAGTCTTAAATGTCAACTGATAACAAGAACATCTATTAAACAGTACTATGAAGATCCATATCTAATTAATCTGCCAATTATGATGAAAAAATAACATAAACAATTAAGTTTTAATTATGCCCATTAAAATATTTTAACTGCAATCTACTTGAGAAAGATTTGGCTTTAACTGAGATATTTCAAAGCAGCTAAAAGTTAGTAACCAATCCACTTCCAGAGTGTCAATTATCACTGTTTAGCTACTTTCTTACTGATATTCAAATGGTGTTTGAAATGCCAGCAAAACACTTTAACATATCTACATGCCTGATAGGTTAATCAAATGGTAACAGATTGCATTCCAATGTATAATTTTGAATTAATGACATTATATCTAAGCTTTCTTCAGCAATAGCAATCTAGTTTTTAACTACATTACAAATGAAAATGTGCAATATTGAGTCTATAATTAAAATCTTAATTGAGTCAGGAAGTCATAACAATAAAGAAGGTTGTTGAAAAGTGCATTTTTTAGTATTAGTGATTCCCTATGTACCCTTCAAAACAGAAATAATATGCATATTATTCATTAAATTCTAAATTCATATTATTTAGACTTAATGGGATTCTCTACATTGAATTAAATTGAAGGATCAGGCCATATYTCTACTGTCTTTGTTTACTAAACAAGCATTCAGTGCATCATTTTCCTGGCCCCAAGAATTCTTAATTTAAGGAACACAGGACATTAACATAGATCAAAATTGSCTGGGCTTGCAAATCCTGATTTTTAGGTTTGGGTATCCAGCGGGGGCAAACCAAGACCTCCCCATGGGAGATGAAGGTGTGAGATCCTCCTGTTCAGAGCCTTTGGAACACAGTGTTGGTGAACTTGAGACATCATGGAGATATCCCACCCTTCTTGTTATGGTACTGGGTGAGGAATAAAATGTTTTTATTCATATCACAAATATTTTAATTATATCACTATTGATTTTTAATTATTTATTTATACATTTTTATTTATTACACTGAGGAAGTGAATGATGCACTAATTTTGGCATGTTAATAAAAACACAGTGCATTGCATTCTAATCACAACCCAGCACAAATTTTGCTGCAGTAGCAATAGCTGTTATCTCTCTTATCTGTWAAGTAAATTTTAAAATAAATATTTTATACATTAATCAGCCTCAATTCTCTTTCAAAAGTTCTGTTTTTTCCTGTATATGCCATTTTAATAGGCTGTCTTTCTGAACAGAAGTTCACAAGGCTCTCCAGTGAAACATTAAGATGCAGCCTGGGAGAACCTCTACTTGCTAAATCATTTACTTCATTATTTGCTGTTCTCATTTAGTGAATAAAACCCACCCTTAATTCCTGTAATACAATTAGTAGTTTTAGGCTATGCTGTTAAAGCATGCTATAGTTTGATAATGCTTGAATATTTGGATTTTAGCCTGGGTGTATATCAGCATGTAGTAACCGGATATTATTTTAATCAGACAGCATGTCCTCTCATCTAATTCATATTKTAATAATCTAGAATTTATCTATGGGACAAATGAATATGAGATTAACCCGAGAACAAAAAGATAAATAAAGCAATAATAAAGCACAGAGGTAAAGACATTATGTAAATTGCACTATTAGTTCATAARTCTGTAGATTTGATTCTCCTTTCATCCATCTTTTTCCCCTCTTGATTTCTTGCTGGTTATGTAATTTGTATCATTTTTCTCTCACTGGGTTGCAAATCATGACTCATCTAGAAAAACAAGAAAAAACCAGTAGGATCCAACTCACAGACTGTAACACTGCAAATTAGGTGAGTGATAGCAAAACTCTATGTTTGTGGTGTGGCAGTGAACTTATTTGTCATGGTCTCCACCAGTATAAGCAAATCTCTGAATAATCCTGTAATGAAATTGTGCAAGAAAACAAATWGAAGCCATGTTGTAAAATCATGTTGAATACGGTGCTAGAATGATTCGATGTCAGAATTGTACATTCATCTAGCTATTAAACTTTTGATTTTCAGGAGACAATGGTAATTAGAACTTAAATACACCTTAAGAAATTATCTTGYCTTCTGTCTTCCTCCAAGGGCTACGTGTCAAGGATTTCTGACTGATGGCTTATCTTTGATGTACATGGCTATGTTGTCATAGAATACAGTACCAAAGGATTATCAACCTTTGTCTTTCTCTGTCTCCACCCCTGCACTTTTACAGCAGCAGATATTGTAGGCTGTTAGGTAGTGCAGGCCACGTGGGACAAATACAGCAGGAGCAGAGAGGTGAAGATTCAGGGCTAAAGCAGGTTGTGTGTGTGATTCTGATAATGGAAAAGATTCTCAGCAGATGGGGGTGGTGAGAGAGGATCAATATTCCAACACTTGCTGTGATTTCCACCTTAATTTCAGGCTGTTGGATGAAAATGAGTCTTTAATCACATTTAGCAACTAAAAATTTAAGTATAAATCCACCAACATAAAAGCTSCTTTTGAAATTCGAGCACCCAACTTTTTACTCTCTCATATAAAAGTTTAATTTCAAGTACTTTGATTCAAATGTAATATTTTCAATGAAAGAAAAGGAAAAAAAATAACTGCATCCCCCAAGGCATGCTCAGTAGTTAATTTGACAAAAAAGCCATCCATTGTGAGTGATCAAGTGATGAGCTATCTCATCAAACCCACAATACAAGATTATTCCAGTGTTTAATTAGAAGAGTAGTAAAGAAGTCAAGCCAAAAAAAAATATTTAACTTATCCCATTTAATCAGTTCCTTGAAATTAAACAAAAAGTCTCACTTTCAGTCTGACAGTTTAAGATACGCAAAGGCATCAACTTTCCAAAGAAAAGCACCCAAATATGCATATTTAATTTAGAATTCAAGGTAGCAGCTTAATAAATCTTCATTTGTATCATTTGTGGAGATTGCCTCCTGTTTGTGATGTTCTTGTGGGTGCTGGGATCAGGTTTTTAAAATGTCATTCTGACCATTCCTGCATTTTGCACGTCTGTGACGGTGTTCACAGGGGTCTTAGGAGAGGGAAGAGACAAGGATCTGACTCCATGTTTCAGAAGGCTTGATTTATTATTTTATGATATATATTACATTAAAACTATACTAAAAGAATAGAAGAAAGGATTTCATCAGAAGGGTAGCTAAGAGTAGAAAAGGAATGGAATGATAACAAAAGACAGGGAGTCCAAGCCAGCTGACTGTGAGTGGCCATTAATTAGAAACAACCACATGAAACAGATCCTGTTGCATTCCACCGCAGCAGATAATCATCATTTACATTTTGTTCCTGAGGCCTCTCAGCTTCTCAGGAGAAAAAAATCTTAAGGAAAGGATTTTTCTAAAGTGTGTCTATGACACACGTCCGATGTTGGGAGAGGTTTGTGGGCACAGCAGTGCTCCCGTCTGTCACCCACCTCTGCCCATCTGTCCCCTGAGGGCTGAGGTGCATCTCTGAGAGCAGAGTAGATGGTGTAGGCAGAAGTGTTGGGCTCAGCAGATCTGGTTCAGCCCCTGCTTTGCCATTTGGCCACCCTTTGACAAATCTTTCCGCTGCCACTGGTGCCTCAKGTTTTGGCTTTTATATTTTTCAGATTCTGTGCTGCTTTAGTGCGTAATTCTGAGYTYCATGTTAGGGTCAGCTCCCTGCAYAGAGTAGGGAGACAAAACAATTCCTTCTCTAGCTGGGGACCAAGGACAAATGATCCAAATCTCAAGACCAAGAGTATAAACAATGTGGACTGAAGAGAGAAAAAACAAGAGGGATGGGGCTTCATGGGCTAAAGCTGTAATTGGACAATTAACTCCAATATGCAAATGGAGCAGAACTTATAAAAGTGTGAGACCCCATGCCTAGTCGTGCATTTTGTACCAAATTTTGGTTCATCTTGGGTATAACCCTGGCTGGGCTCTTGTGCTGCCCAAGGTGGATCCATTGAGGCCTTTTAATAAATCCCTGCTTTATTCTTTAGCTCTGTCCTGCCTCTGTTCTAGGKCAGCCTTCACAAGGCATCACCACTGTCTTGAGTCAAAAGCCATAAAGCACAGATAACGTTCAGAGTTTTTCTCCAGATCAAGTAGGAACAAGATCTTAGAACAGGTCTCACTCCACCAATGCTGAAGCCCATCAAAAGGTGCATATTTTCAAATAAAACCACAAGGCAACCCAACAGAGCTCTGGGACCAAGGCACTGGCCTGGATATAATGGTATGAATAATAATAATAATATCACAGTGGAAGTCCACATGCTATGCAAACTTCTTGGCAAGGTGTGTACGGAGTTTGTAAGGGTCTGGGTGTTACTGAGGCAGTTAAACCTCTCTGTGCATTAAATCTGTGGGGATTTACCCTGGAYGGCATGGCTGTGTCCATGCTTGCTCATAAAACTGCATGAGGGCTTGGGCTCAAGCRCTGTGATTATCTGTGGTTATCTGTGATCTGTGATGATCTAATTCACCAGCTTCTAGCACAGTCCATAATCTGGGTTATAGGAGACACCAGTGAGTATTTTCTGGGATAACAGGGAAGCATAAGAAGAGAGTGATCCCCAAAAAAACCCAACTATTATCATGTGTTTGAAGAAAGACCTAAATCACTCTGAGTGTTAATTGGGTTTATGCCACAGGTTTCAGAGGTAGAGGAGGGACCTTGGACTGATTAATTTTCTTGTGTTCATTTTTTAAATGRGTTTATACTGAATTATCTGTATTGATCAGGAGACTTTTCTTACCTGATGATRAAAAGGCAGTAAATTCTCACATTTGTGGACTCTCCCTCCACTTTCCTCTACATTTTTTGCTAGGGATATTTGTGGTATATTTCAAAACTGATCCTGAATCTCAAGCTCTCCCTGGAACTAACAGACCATAAATTGTTGGTTAACCTTGAGGCTCCCAGATGGCAGACTCTATATGAGGGCAAATCCCCACCACTGTATGTTTTCCTTCCAATATGATGTGTTCTGCAAAGCTCTTTGATAGCATGATGGATTAAGCTCCTTGCATCACTGAAGCTCCACAAATTTACACACATCCACTACATTTTCTCCACCATAAAATATTCTACTTTTAATACATTTAATACAGGAATGAGGTCCTTGCTAGTGCTACGTTAAGYGAAACTGAGTTGGATCAGGTAAAAAGTAGGTTGTGAGTAATAGAAAAACTCTTTCTTTCCTAACTCTTGTTGGATGGAAATAAAAGAACAATGTGAACAATACCTGACCTGGTGACTTGGATTGTGATAGAAAGAATCATCTCTTTTGGAAAATGAGAAAAGATTAAAAAAAAACCTTACAGAAAAGGACAGTTTTAGAAGAAAAAGTTCAAAAATGAGGAACTAGGACAGTCAGTGGCTCTACCTCAGCTGAAGTACGGTCTCTAATGACTCCAGTGACACATAATCAATTTATGAGCTYTGTTGTATTACATTCACAGACAATGCAGATGTCATCATTTCCATGTCCCCTGAGAATRGGAAGTATATTATATTCACTCAAGAGTGCAAATGCCAGCAAAATTCAGTCATCCTAATTCACACAAAATTAATTTCTGCATAGTTCTACTCAGATTTTTTGCCTACCCAATAGTTGTCTCTCATAATGACTTTTTTTTGCAATCTTTGAGAGTTCTGTTGAAGTACTGATGTGATCAGAACTGCAAAATCGAATTTTGGAACATTTCAAATTCTGTTTCTGCTGAACAACTTTAAGTGATCTATGCCAGCTCTCAACCTAAATTCCTTAATACTCTGAGAAATCATATATTAAAGGGGTTTGTAAACAGGGATTTGCATTTTCACAGCCCAAACCTACCTCCATAACTGAGATTCAGCTGCTTTATGCATACCTCAATAACATCTGTGCTAATTTCAACTAAATTTCACCAGAGTACACTGGAATGGGGGAGTGCCCGTTCTACTTTATCATAGAGAAGCCTGGGCATAAAGAAGTAATCATAGAACTATTAAGGCTTTGCTGTTGTATTTCCATATTTAGTGAAAACCTGTATTTTTAAAGAATTCCAGGAATCTGTAGGATTCAATTTTTTCATCAGTCAAGAGAGCCAAGTATCATTTTCACAGATAATGTAGTGTAAGTTTCTAAATTCCTGATCAATACCCCCCTGTCACTCATTTCTATTCCTGATCAGTCACATGSTGTTAACTGTCTCTTCCCTTAACAGAATTTATAGTAAGATATTAGGATTTATGTGGTATTAAAGGATAAATAAATATTTCTCCAGAACAGCTGGTGGTAAATAATGTAAAACTCTCTGCTGATTCCTGAGACAGCAGAACTTGTCTTCAGGTCTTTCAAATCTTCTATAAGCATTAAGGTTGAACTATGCTAAGAGAGGAATAGGAAACTTTCAATCATGAAGAATGCAGCTTTTATTATTTTGGCAAYGATTTCTATAATACATAAAATACATATAAAATACTTGTGCATATCTAATTATACCTATAAAATGTATAATACTTCAGATGGTATCATTTGTATAATAATATTGCTTAATAATTATAAACACTATAAAGCAGGATGGGGGGAAAAAACCTGACATATGCTTCAAAAGCAGACAGATTTGGATGGCTTGGACTTGAATATTTGTGCATGTGTTATTTGGGAAGCAGGGGTTGTGATTACCCTCAAATTATATAGAATTCTGATGAATGCAAAAAATCTAATTATGAATGATTAATATTCAGGCAGCAAGTAACTCATGCTTCCCAGATAAAAAATTACTGACTTTTCTGTGGCAGAGGSTTAGGACACTGAAGAAGGATTTCTGACTTTAGTAACATCTAAAATATCACCATCGTTTGCAAGCTATCACATACCTGCAGAAGGTAAAAAACAGTACTGGAAAAGATGTTTGCATCCAAGCATTTTAGGAATATTTCTCTTCCATTCAAGCCAAAAGTTTAATTTACAGACTCTAGAAATCTAGTAAAATTTGGTAGTCCTGCTTCCTGTTCTTATTTAGGAAATTGAGTTACAAATTCTCAATCTTAATGCAGAAGTCCAAGAAAAACATTCTCTTACTTTTTGAGCAGATGGGAATCTAAGACTAACCTCGATTTTTATTAAACTTATCAAATCCTCACAAATGCAAGAAATTTGCAGTACCACAAAGTCCATGTGTGGTTAAAGCCACAGTTTAACTGAATAACGAGAATTGAATTTGGCTGGTGTGTCATGTGCAATGGCAATATGGCAGCAGTCTGGCTCAAGGGGCCAATTTTAAGTGTACAAAAGGTCCAGGGTTTGGGGAACCACAATAATAAGTTGGACAGCATTTAAATATGGTGAAATATGAATTTMGTCTCACCATAAATGATGTGCAGAAAGATTCATCTAGAAGAAACACYGTCCTCCCAAGCACTGAATCAGCAGCATAAATGAGATTTACTTACACACAAATCGAAACTGCAGAGAAGGGAAAGACTACTGCACAGACCAGCCAGTGAGAGACGCGGCTCTGAGCTGGAAGTGAGCATTGTGAAACATGAAACCAGGTGGGCGTTTGACTTTCTGTGAGCCCCAGAACAAAGCTCCTCTTGGAAGAGGCTCTCAGAGACCTCTGGCCACCGCCACGCTCGGGATCCACGGGTGAGCTCGGGGCTCTCTTCTCTTCAGAGGAATCTCRTTGAACTCTGACTTGGCAAAGTCAAGAGGTGGAAGTCGGCCTCTTCATTTTGAAAAATTGGTCCCATGGGTTTTTATTCGTATTTTAAGATCTGCACAACTGTTTGAAGAAGGAAGAGGTGAGAAGGGCAGAAAACCTTCTTTTTTCTAAAGGGTTCTTGTACTTATATCCAAGACTAYAACAATAGAAGAGATGAGAGTTAGGATGCCCCTGACTGATAAAGCTCTTCCTTTCCTTTAGATGTCTTCCAAGCCATGTAAAAACGAGGCCCACCCATTCTTAATTCCTTGGGACACCTTTTGAACTTGTGGCTTTCAGATCATGAACTCTTGAACAAGATGTGTTGCAACTACACTGAGAATTATATTTTGGTGATGTGTCTCTATCCTCCCTTTACCATGACTTATAATGTGAATATATTACTATTTTCTTCTTGAAACTGTCTTTTTAATTTTTTTTGTTGTTGTTGCTTTTTGGGGTGTTTTAAATTGACATGAAATATTTAAATTTCTTGTTTTCTCCAGTTAGTTATCTCGTTTTATGGAATTGCTTATAAATGCTACATTATTTATAGCCAACACTTAGGGGCTTGCTTGCAATTTTCTCTCAGGATCCTCCAAACAGYGCTACAACAAGAAGCCAGCCCCAGTGACTGCCTCTGATATCTCTAATTACTCTTTTTCCTGAGAGCAAGCAGGAAAGCCCCATTTTGGTGATGGAGAAACCATCACCCCTCCTGTGGTCTGGAGACATACCCTCAGTTGTCCTCTAAGCCTGTCCACTGTGAGAGTGCCTTTCTGAAAAGCATTCATTTCTCCATCTTTCACTGGGATAGAAAATATGTGCATAAATCAGCTGGGAATCAGTTTCCAATCTCACTTTTTCTCCTGCCTATTTGCTCATGTTTATAAGAATGGACCTATGTGCTGAAGGAATCTCACAGGGCTTGGTACAAGATATGCTACCAAAAGATTTTTTATCGAAATCCATAGCAATGGATATAGGGAAAAAGAAACCGTAGGCAAAAAAAAGAACTATTACCTCAGACTTTTTGGATGTGGCCTTTACCCTCATGCATTTTTGGAGGGATTTATGTGTCTAATATTTTATTTGGTATTGAACAGCCTTTGTTGTTCGTAATCAGATGTGCTTATTTTAAAAGACAGAAACTATAAATTCTATTTTATGTATGAAAAGGACATAATTCCTTCCTCTAGAGACAAAATATATGTGTATATTTAACGGGAGAAGAAGGGAGAGAAAGGTTAGGAAAAGAGAATAAAGTGACATGATCCATGGATGTAGAGAATGAAATGAAATTCTATTTAAATTTAACAAGTGAAAATGCCAGGTTGCACTTGACTTTCCAAAATGGTAAATTGCAATCTTAGAATCAAGTTTCTCAAGTTCCCAGTCTCCTGCACAAGCAGGTTTCCCTTGTTGTGTTGTTCTCTCTGGATGCATCGTATATGGGGCAGTGTGCTGTGAAAATGCCAAATACAAGCTGTTGTTGGACTTGTCTGTTGGAAACACAAATATTTTAATGGAAAATGCTTACTTTAAGGTAGTTATATGAACCATCAGATTTCTTCTGCATGAGCAAACTGCCCAGCCTGATATTGAATAACTTCTTGAAAGGAAGGCTCCTAGGACTGAATTTCATATTTCAGCCCTAATTTAGGCAAGAGGCTTTATCCAGGCCTCAGCCAAGGGAACATTTTGTCTATTCTACACTTTTAYGATGGCATGATCTTGATTATGCATTTACCTGCTGCTGTTGTTGTTGAATTTTATTTCATAAAACAGGGTATGACTGATGCAACAGCTTTTATCTTTATCCACACATGGAAGAATCAACACACATTCCAGCCAAACTCTCCAAGCAACAATTGCAGGTTGCAGTCATAATGGTGGGAAATGAGATTGCTTCCTATATCTGCAAATCAGTACATTTTGCAGTAAATGCAAGATTTTACAAAATAATTTTTAAAAGCCTCTGAATGTTAAGAAACTAAAGGGGTAAAAACTGAACCATGTTGTGGACATCTTGTGCACTCCCCTGGTTTAATGGAATCAGGATTTCACCTGTTCTGAATAAAGCTGGTTTTAAATTTCCTGCAAAACAAGGCAGAGTCCTCGTCACTCTGAGATAACAAAGTGCCAATGAGATTTAAGTTCTTGATCCATTTKCCTTGTTAGAGAGACTCAATTTTATGTATGCTCCACTAATTAAATGCTTCTTAAACTGCTTAACAGATTTATTCATGCCATTCTTACGACTGAACATTGTTTTAGTTTCTTTTAAGATGTGTTGAAACTGAGAGCAATGCTCAGATAATCCTTCTGTCTTCAAATCAGCATATTTAATACATATATTTGTATAATTCTCATGGGAAATTGGTGCACAGAAATCAGCAATCAGAAGAAGAAACCCATACTCCTCAAACAGTCGTTTAAAATGTGTTTTCTTGGCATTCCTATAGAACACTGGTCAAGTGTCTTCTTGTTTTGGTTTATATTTTAAATGAAAAATATTATAATTTTAAATAAGAAAATGTGGCTACAGTGTTTTCCAAATGAAATGTCGCATTTGAAGTAGTGGTTTATTATACAGCAAAAAAATTCTAAGGCTGGGAGGAAATGTGGTGTGTTTGAATTTGCATTTTTGCCTAAAGCCTGAGTAAGAAATATTTTCTCTGCTTTTCTAAATGAGGTGAAGGTAATGATTCGCACTTGAATAAAAAGTTTGTACAATAGGTTAAGAACTAGTTTAATACTAAACTTTCAGTGCAATTAATTGCTTAGGCGTGAATCCAGAGTGAAGCCTTTGGTCCCTAAAACTGTGAATTGGAGCATCAAACTCTTGATGGCCCTCAATGAAACCCAGGATGCTGTCTTAGGCATTCTTGTTTTCCACACAGTGTTTTAAAAGTCTTGAGCCAGGAGTTATGGAATTGCAACCTGGCCAACATAACCTCATGGGGAGCTGAGCAGCAAGGAATACAAAAGGCAGGGTAGGTGTGTAAATTCTCTTTTCCTTGCAAATGCAGATTATTATTATTATTATTATTATTATTATTATTATTATTATTATTATTATTATTATTATTATTATTATTATTATTTCTTCACAAAGCTCCTGTTACTCTTGTGGTTTAACAAAAGCTGCACTCTGCAGCCTGCTTTATATGAGTACTGCTTTTTTGGTGGACAGCTCACAGCTCAAGAACTGCAGGTATCTTGAAAGCTTTCACACTTCTGCACATACCAGGACACGAAATGTTAGTAAAGCTTTCTGCCAGAGCTTCCCAGTCATTTTTGGATTAGGTRCTTATTAATTACTGCAGATCCCTTGTCATTTTTGGTCCTGAATTTTCATGGTTCAGCTCTTTCAGCTACAGACAAATATATTTTTTTAGTAGCACTTAATGAAGAGTTTCTGACTCAAACATGGGAATAAGAGAGWTGTAAGACTTCCACAGTTTTTTAATTAAAGGAAAAAACTTATACTRGCTTTGGGCTATGGGTGTAATATATTCATGTTGGCTTTTGGTTGTGCCCATATTAGAACAGAACTGAGTCATGTTGGATCAGTCTGGAGAGTCACGGTTTGGTTGTTTTGGGAGGGAGAAAGTGGACATTACAAGCAGGAGTAAGTCTGTAGGAGGCTGTTAACTGCATACAAAAATCTCTGTGAATAACCAATCATTAGCACTTTGCAAGCAGAAGGGATACCTTAACCAGCTGTAGCTAAAAAGTGTAGCTTTGATCATGGTTCTCATCTGGAATTTTGAAGATTTAAGGTTGCTTCAGGTTCCTGTCCCTGACTCCAAGAAGGAAATTAAACCACTGTTTTTTCCMCACTCCATTTCCCCTCGTTTATAATAAACTTTCTGTCCACTGCTTGCTTSTTCTGGATTTTTTTCTGTYTCTCAMAAACTATTTTTCTAGCAAACTRTGGTTTCCTGTTCCAATTACTTAATTGGTTCTGCTGCAATTTGGTAAATAATCCTTGGACACTGGTTTTACTTTCAAACACTGTCCTCACAAAAAGATTGCTACTGTGTCCCAGAAAGTAATCCATGCTGGACAGAATTGCAGTGCTGAGTGTCATTAGAACTCTTTTTGAAAGGAATTCTTTTTTTCATGCTTTATATCATGATAATTGGTTCAGCTGTGTGGAACCACTTTTGGGTCYTGCAAGGTCCACAGAGCCAGATGTAACACCAAACACTATTCTCTGTGATGGGCAGAGTTCAGCACTGTATTACTGACAGGTTTAGAGGGATTTTTCATGTTCATCATGACTGAGATATAAAAGATTAATAATTACAACTGCTGAAAAAAAAGGATCATTATGCAAATTTTAACACTGTGTTCCTGGAGGGAAAAACCTTTCCTAACTAAGCACTTTAACAGAAGATAAACAAGGCATTTTCAAAAAGGTACAGCTTACAGCCTCATCAAATAATTCTTCATTATTCTTCATTAAATAATGCCTTCATTATTGCTAGTCTGTCCCTGCAGAAAGACAATCTCTTCTGTTTTRCATAGTACTGAGTCTTTAGAGTTGAAATCTTCCTTTCAATATGATTGTTAATAATGAGGGGTCATTAGCATATATTTTAATGAAATAAATAAGTTATATTTTGAYTGAACAGCTCCATGGACTCTGGCCTCCACTGCTGGATTTTTATTTTGATGGCTGTGGATAAAACCAGAATTCCCTATTTGAAGGACTGAATCCAAAGCCAGCATTAATGTGTTATCACATAGAGTCAGGCTCAGCAATGAAAGCTAAATGGAATTCTGAGAACAGGAGATCATTTTGTATTAACTTWCACACTATGGACAAAATCCATCTTTCAAAATATGCAGCAGACCTCCAGTGTTTCTTTTACTCCTTTTTGGACTTTTTTTTTCCCACTGTATGTGCTGCCTAGATGTGTTTTGCTTAAATGAAAATTTTACACCCAAGAGGACAGAGTAAGATGACTTAATTGCATTTGTGAAATGACAGGTTTCTGTTCTACAGCAGCTCTATCACCCTTGCACAGATTCTTTTTAAAAATGAACTATATTTTAAATTCAAGTTCAGTACTGCATCACAATTTATTCTCCTCTTATTATTCCTCTATATAATGAGTTATTCTTAACTATTTTTAGCATATTTAATCCTTAGCTAGTGGGTCACTGAAGTTAACCCAAATCTATAGATGCTATTTCATGTCAAGACCTCACAATAATACCTGAACCTTCTCACAATTAAAGTCTGTGGTACTTACCTGAATACTAACTTTAAAAAGGAAGAATCACCTGTGCTCTGTGGCTCCACTTCAGAATTTCCTTTGGGGTGCTTTATTTAAATCTGCAGGAGAACATCTCAGCATGTGCAGGGTCAGGGCTATGTTGACCTCCTGATTGAGGGCAGGAATAGTAGAGAAAATTCTCTGTAGGTCTGGCAAAAAGGGAGTTCTTCAGCAAAAAGATTTAGTCTTTTGTCCTCACCCCTTTAGGTCTTWGGCTAGAAAGATTATGCTCTCTCTCCAGCTGGCTAAAAAAAAAATGTGTGAGAGTAAGAATTTGATGTAGTTCAACAATAATGGCTTTAAAAAGTAATTTTGGTACTGGTGGGCTGAGGCAGACTAAGCTCAGGCAGGRTGAGCACTGGAAGGAGTTACTCACCCCCACGAGCTCCTGGTGGAGAGAAGGGTCTGGCTGTGTTTGCTCCCTCTGCCCCAGGGCAGGGTGAGACTTCCAGGGAAGCAGCTCAGAGACAGCTCTCAGTTTGGAGCTGGATTGCAGCCTGACAGGCACATCCTGAGCTCTGAGATTTGGGCCGTTCCTCTGTGGTTTTTCAGGGATCTGCTAAAATCAGGCACCGACGCCTCAGTGGGGAATCGAGTCCTGCATCTTTCCCCAACTCATGAAAATATGCTTGATTAATTTAAAATATTTGGACTAAATACAGAGCATAAGTCTCAGAAAATCAGGTGCACTCAGAGTATTTAATAACCTCATCAGCCCAGGTTTTGATCCCTTAACCACCTCTTTTGATTTAAGGCTTCATTTTGCCATTGTTTTCCTGACCACCTCACTATTTTTGAGCCTTTTTATCAAAAGCAATAGAAAAGTTAGAAGCTTTGATATCTGAAATGAATTTAAAATAGGATTAATTTAATTGTCCCTCCTTGCCCACAGTACTTTCAGTTCTCCATTCATTTTTTTATATAATATATAACTCATTACATCGAGTTATGAAAGGTATTAGGAAGAATACTTGTTATTATTCCTCTATAACAAACAAAAAATTACTTTTATATATATAAAATATATATATATGTGTATAATTTTATATATATATATATATATTTATATATATATATATATATAAATATAATTTTTCAGGCAAGAAGAACTAGAATTGAGAGCAACTTGGACAATACATTTTACATCACTGAGTATAGGCACACACAGCCTGAGGTGTTGGTTTCATTAATATCTCCTTTTTCCACGTGTGCATTTGTCTTGCCTGTGCAAATTAATGATGTTCTAGCAGTGGTGGTTTCTGATGTATGACAGGAAAAAAATATAAGCAATCAATACAGCTTGTAAATATTGAAGTGCTACCATATAGAACAACAGGAAAGAATAAGACCAAGAAGAGAGGGAAACTTATCAATACACAGTACAAATCCTAATAGTTATCTGCAATATGGTTACTTTGATTTTCCTGTAAGGCTTTATTGCTAGAAAGGTCCCAAATACTCCCCTCCCATTATCCATGGACTTTGCTAATTTACTGCCGTAACTTCCCCTCCACCACCTCTGAACTCCATCATCCCTCACAGTCAGCATCTTGTCTTATCCTGAGATAATTCTGTGTGTCACATCCTGCAATTTCTTTGTCATGTCCAGTAGTTTGCCATGTGCCTGTGCCAYCCCTGACAACATGAATAAATTAGGGGAAGCAAAGCAGGTTATTCCTGATGAGACAAGAGAWGCAGAGCAGCCTGGGAAGGGGTCCAATGGCTGGCACTGGCACTTTTCTCCAGACACACATGATATATTCTGTGCCTCACAAACCCTGGAGCCTGTAACCTTCCCCTCACTCATCTTGCACTTCCATGGAAAAGCATCTCTCAAACCCAAAGTCCAGCCCAGGCAGCCATTTCCAAGCTGCTTAGAAAAGTATTTTCCTGATAAGTGAGTAGGGAAACCTCTGGGCTTAGAAGGAAAAGCAAAACCTCAAAATTCAAAGAGAAATGTCTGATGAGAAGGTCAGTGAAYAAACAGAAAAAAAAGATGGAGTTATGTACTTTTCAGCATACCTCCTACACTACATGYAGTAAGAAGAATCTGCTTCCAGCCAGATGCTGATAACCTAGGATTTAGCCACAAATTTCTATTGAAGAATTCCCCTTTTAAGTGATTTGCCATCAGACTAACTTAATTCTTTGTAATATTATAACATTTCTTTTTTTCTTTTTTTTTTTTTTGAGGCTCCCATATAAAACCCTTGGAAGCTGCAAACTTGACAACCAATTCCTCGTTCCAGTGTGTTTTATCTAAAATATGAAAAAATGAAAAAGTCTTCAAGCTTTTTTTAAAAGCATGGGCAAAATTCAATGACTGATCATTGGCTCTGCAGGATGACTTCTGCATCACTGCTGAGAATTTCCAATCTCACAGCTGAAAAACTCACAGCAAAGCTCTGACCTGCAGCTTTACAGAGCAGATGGTTTGTTGCCAAGAGATGCTGAGGCTTCCTTCTCGGAGGTGTGGGTCTGCTGTCACAAGAAAGCAAGGAGATGAGCTGGAGCAGAGCATTTTTTCCCCTGAGACAACTTCCCAAAAGCATTTTTCCCTGAGACAACTTCCCCAAAGCATTTTTCCCTGAGACAACTTCCCCAAAGGTCTCCCAGAGCTCCCTGTCACTCTTTCAATGTTCAGCCTCTCTCTGGAGTGGGTGAACAAATGTAGCAGATAATATTGCAGCCATAAACTAGAAACCACTATTTTGTTCTTTACACACTGTCTTTTTCTTTTTTTTCCCCAGGAATAATTTGTTTACATTTACATTTATATGATATTGAAAAATATCAAATAATATATTTCCTAAAGTTATTCTATTCTTCTCCCTTGGGAATAAGCAGTAATTGCACTACCAGCCAGCTTCCAAGGGATTGATACCAATAATGTAAGCAGCTGTATTTTTACATTTTGTTTAATAAAATTGCTTTTATGTAAAGGTCTGCTATTAAACATTTGATAGCTTCACATGAAAAAAAAAGTCCCTGGTATGGAAAGGCAATTATAATTTGAAGAATTATTGCCATAAACTTTAATGTTTTTCAATTTCAATCTATTGTAAGGCAGGAATTCCTCTAGAGCAGTTGCATTCAATGTTCCATTGTAAAAAAGAGTAATGGAATAAAAAATGCTGTGTGATGTATGGAATTTTATGTTRAAAAGGCAAAACCTCCTCAGATTTTTCTCTGTAGTCATCTCTACCTTTACTGTTATTAGTTGCCAYGAAAAATATCACAAAAAGTGCCTGTAAGCTCAAATAATTATACACCTGGTTGCATAAGTTGTTGACAGAAGCTGAATATCTAAATATTCTTTATGCCTTGGCCTTGCAGCTGATTCATTCTGCYGCTGCTGTCTCTAGATTTATGTGTTTTAGCTAAACTCTTTGCTAGGCACCAGAGAGAAGTATCACAGGAGCTGATTTGCCCTTTCCCTCTCTTCTGGCATTAGATACTCAGCTAAAAGCAGTTGTGTTTCACTCCTGGGTGACTGAGATCAGGGCAAGTCCTCCTTTGGATAATTAATTTCTGTTTCTATTAATTTAATAGAGAACAATGCCGTCAATGATCTTRACACCATTAGTATTGCTCAGGTCTTCCACAGCACTGAGAGAGGGCAGTGGAACAATGAAATCAGTGTGAAAATAGGTTTAGATTGATATTGGGAAGAAATTCTGTGGGGATGGGGACGCCCTTGCACAGGGTGCCCAAAAAAAGCTGAGGAAGGCACTTCCATGCCTGGAATTGTCCAAGGCCAGGTGGGATGGGGCATGGAGCAGCCTGGGATAGTGGAAGGTGTCCTGTGGCAGTGGGGTAGGAACTATGTGATCACTGTGGTCTCCCCAACCAAAACCACTCCATGATTCCAGGATTTTATGAAAGAGGGAGTGAGCACCATGCAGCTGTGCTCTGGGAAAGCAAACAGGCTCTGGCTGTTCTGTTCTGCTCAAAAGCTACAAACCCCTCAGCCTGGAGGCACTGAGGGACAAAGGGTGACTTGATGTGCACAAAACTCCACTGATTGTGCCAAGAGCCGGGGCACTGCTCAAACCCAGCAGCTCCCCAGGGAATGACTCTGTGCTCACCTCCTGCACAGAGCCCAGCCCTACAGATTTAAAGCTTTGGTGCTAGGGGCTGACTTCAGAGTGTCACACCTCACCTGTTTTTCACCTGCTGGCAAAAAGAGCAGCTGGCGACCCCATCAAAGCAACTGCTGGGCTAGAAGTTAAAAAATAGAAAAACTGTTTCAGACAGCCACAGGGAGGGCTGTTTACAAAAAAATTATTACTGTTATTTAAAAGTTAAAACTGAGTGATCAAGTGATCTCACATTCCACATCCTTCCAGTGGTGGATCACAGTCCAAAACCTGTGTCATTCACATTCTCTGAAAAAATCCCTTTGCCCAGGATTTTTCTCATGGGAAGGTAAGAGGCCTCAGAGAAAAGGAAAACAATTCCTATCTCATTTGCTTCTCCTGTGTTGTGCTCATGTGGAATGTGTTTGGAGATTGTTTACCCACAGGTGATTGTTTCATTGGATTCTGCTGTGAGTTGTTTTCACTCTCTGGCCAATCAGGGCCAAGCTGTGTCAGGCTCTGGAAAGAATCACGAGTTTTCATCATTATCTTTTTAGCATTCTGTGAGTATCATTTCTGTATTCTTTAGTATAGTTAGTATAATATTCTTTAATATAATATAGCATTATAAAGTAATAAATTAGCTTTCTGAGAACATGGAGTCAGATTCATCATTCCTGCCTTCACTGGGGCATCCCTGCAAATACAATAAAAACCTTCCAGTTATAAAGCTTCACTTTAACAGGCTAAAAAGAGGGAAGAAGTGACAAATTTGAAGAGCTCTTCAGACTCCAGTGATGATAAAACTTCTGATCTGCTGTAATTCATCAGAGCAGTGAGCACATTCTTATACTCAAGCTTGCAGGCTGGCCCAGAGATTTCAATGCATTTTATTAAATACACCCAGTTAAGTGCTTTGCTGGCTCCCAGCATGACACAAATGCCTCTTGAAACGACTCTCATAGTATTTCTGTAAAAGAAATCAGTGACTAAAGTCATAAAAACTGGTGCCTCCAGGATGCCAGAAAAAGATTTTGTGTGACCATGAACAYTCTGCTCTTGGGAATTAATGTTTAAGTTTAAAAAACCCAACAAAGTGTCTTCATTATAGTTAGAAGATCTTATTTTGTAATCAATATCATTCTCTGTTGAAATACAG
Source organism: Cardinalis cardinalis (assembly GCA_014549065.1). Lineage (NCBI taxonomy): Eukaryota > Metazoa > Chordata > Aves > Passeriformes > Cardinalidae > Cardinalis > Cardinalis cardinalis. Next base: position 2,095,271 of record JACDOX010000021.1, read on the forward strand.
GCAAATAAAACAAAAAAAATATTTAGGAGTGGTTTTGTTGTTGTTGTTTCTGTTGTTTTTTGGTTTTTTTTTCATTTGGACCATCATAATAACTCTTCAAATACAAGCCAAAGAGAAGAAATACTATTTTTCTCTTCTGCTGTCCTGCATTTGAGTAACTGTTCATTTTATTTACATACAGATGAGTAATAGTTTTAAAAGTTAATTTATCTGAAGAAGATATGTTATTCCAACTACTTGGTAAGAGGTAGGGATCAAATTTGTATTAAAAATGTACAATAAATAATATTAAAAATTTCATTATGCTTTATGTTGGTGCTGTAAAATTGTTTTAAATATTAAATTCCATTTAAAATATAAAATAAATGGAAAGGTTAATACAATACAGAATTTGAAATTAAATATTTGATTTTGGGATGAAAAGCAATTTTGAATTTATTTTTATTAACCTAGGGGTATTTGTTGTAAGCAAGCCCATTCCACTTTTCTCTGTCTCAAACACAATAAAATTCCTTTTCCCTGTGTCCTGTATTTCATTTTACCTCAGGAAAGCCTCACTCTGAGCTCTGTAACTGAACACAATGCAGCAGAGCAGGTGCAAATGAGACAAAGAAATAGAAATAGAGTGATTTGTCTAATAATCCTAAAAGATCTATTTTGGAGGTTAACACAGGTAAAGTAGCCTCCAGAAAATCTCAGCACAGTGATTTTTCCACCTAAGAGCCCAATGGTGAATGAACCTGAGGGGATRCAGTAGAGATTAGTGATTTTTCTGCCTCTGTTGAGAGATGGGCTTTGGTTTAACCATCTTCCTTCCAATTTCAAAAATCAGCATTTTCATGGGGATTGGCCACAATGCTTGTGAGGTTTAAAAGGAATGGCAAACAAAACATCAGGGCAGTGATTATMCAGTATTTTTTCAGATATATTTTTTAATACACTTTCCAGAGGGGTAGAGTGCACAGTGCAGGAGGGTTGGATTCTCACTGGGCTCTTCTGTGTGCCCAGGCCTGGGAGGAGGTGATGAAATTGTACAGAGCTTTTCGAGTCACTCAGGACCTGAGCTCCTGATTCCTCCTTTCCAGATTGTGTGCTGCTGCTCATAACAGGTGCTGAGGTACTCAGCTGAGGACTGGCAATGTCTTATTTCTCTAAATAAATAACAAGAAAAATAAAATATTATTTTTATTATGATCTCTAAATAAATAATAACAGTAAAATATTTCTCTAAATAAATAATTTCCTTTTTTGGGAAACCTMTGGAAGCTTTTACAACTTACTTTCAGACTTGCCTGTTTTTCCCACATGTAAAATGTTAAACTTGGCACCACAAGCACCCAATTTGGAGCTCCCTTGAATCCAGTAAAGCTGAATGAACTTGAGGTGAGTTCATGGGTCTGTTTTCCACATATGGCAGATTTGTAGGTCAAAGGAGCTCACTCAGTTGGGAGGAACTCCATGACTGACACCCCAATAATTTAATATTAATTGTATAAGTGATGAGTGTGGAAAGAATCATGTGGAGGGATCTTGGCCAAGTCAGTTCAGGCAATGACTTGTGAGAAGAAGAAGAATACAAGTGAGAAGCAAAGCAGTCTGATCCCTGATTTTCATGGAAGCAGCAACCCATCACTGCAGTTCACCTGGGACTACACATGCCAGCACTCTGGAAAACTCAGCATGATTTCAGAAAGGATTGTCTGACTGCATTCCAAGCAATAATTGGAAGAGATTTGGCTGATGCTCGCTCAAAAATGGAATTTTGGTTCCAAATTGTTTGTCTCTAAGCAGAGTTATAAATTTTGGATTTGAACACACAGAGCTTCTTTTTTTTTCCCCTAAAGAAATTTGAGCTCTAACAAGGAACTAACCTAAGAATTTTTTGGCTGGCTGGAGTCTCATAGTAATTCTCACARACACCTCTGACATTTTCAAATGCTGAACTTTTGGCTTTGGATGAGGCCTGTGGTTCTGACCTAGGGAGGATGTAAGGCCCAGGGTGGTGAGAGCCCAGCAGCCCAGCCCAGTTCACTTTTATAAAAAGCTGTGTTAACTTTGCAGAGGTTGTTTGCCATGCCCCTGGTGTGGTGACCACCTGCAGGCTTTGAGCTGGGGGTCCTTGGCAGGTGAATCCCTTTGCATCTATTCTGTTAAACTGCCTCAAGTTTCAGTTTTATTTCTTATTCTCCCTCTCTGCAGCTGACCTGCACAGTTGCATTTTAGCTGCTGGCAGCATACAGAACTTTGGTTCAAGATGCTGGACTGAGTTAAGATAATGATTTTTAGGCCCAGACACAGTTTGGAAATACAGAATACAACAGAGAACATCAGCTAAGAATGAGAGCCTTCTCTGCACTGACCATCCAGCCTGCTGTCACAGCAGCTCTTAAATACTTTTTATTTAACTTAAAAATATTGCTGTTTATGTGCAACTCTTGGCAGCTTTAATCTGAAGTGCCAGACTCAGCCACAGCATTTTGTAGCATTTAGTGGAATTGAATGAAATTCAAATCAATAAAAACTGGCATGGTGTGATACATGTGGTGTTTAGTAAACAAAGCAGATGAGATTGACCTGACTGAAAGCTGTGATCAGCACAAACACACTGAATACAAAATGTTGATTTGTGGCACAGCTGAGCTGTATGTGCATTTCTCCRGCTACTTTGGGAAGATCTAATAGTTTTTAAAAGTGATCCAGTCTCAGGTGTAAATCCCAATACCTTGTTTGTAAAGCATTCACATTTGTCCCCATATCTAAAAAATGAAAATAAAAATGGGAGACACTGAGACCCTCTCAGAAATTATTGCTTTGCTCAAAACTTATTGGATTCCCTGTCCTGCTCTTGCCACTTATAAATTCCCTAAACAGAAAAACAAGGTAACAGAAATTTGTAAAAGCCAATAAATTGAAGATGGCTTTTAGCTGGTTTTGGGTGGAAAAGCATTACAGCAAAAATCCTGTTAAGTAACTTTGTCAGATATGGATGTTACAGAGAAAACCCCATCCGGTTTATTTGAGTTTTCTCTCTYTCTTTCTCTTTAAAGTAAGGCAAAATATGGAAAGTAGATACAGGAGGGAGCAAATCTTTGGCACAAGAAATAAAACATTTTGGTAATTAAATGTCTGCTTGTTTTCCCTGGTTTTAAATTCTAATTCTTGTCATTTAGGAAAAAAATTCTAATTCTTGTCATTGTGGAAAAAGGAAACAGAATACAGCTCCAGCTTACGGAGATTGGCAGCCTAACACACCTCATGCCCCTCAGAGTCCATAGAAGTGTTTATTTCCTATCCAGAGCTGGGACTAAGGGACTTCATGAAGTGTCTGACAGAGGAAAAACATTAATTGATGTTTGATGGGAAGATAAATGTCATTATATTGGTTTTATAGTTGGGCACCTGTGGCAGAGGAGCCACGTGTGATGAAGAAGTTCCTGTATCAGGTCAGGGGGAAACAACTCCCTTCACTCCCAGCTATAAATCTCTCTGAATTATTCAAATTCTGCTAATAAATGCATTATTAACTAAAATACAGCATCAGCTGATTCTCCAGGGCATTTGCTATGAAATGAACCCAGATGCACTCACTAAGCCTGTGAGATTGTCACCCAATGTAAAGATAAACTAAATGCTGCCATGAATTCTGAGCAATATATTCCAGACTGTTCTTAAACTAAGGTGGCTAAATATTAGCCCATTTTGAACTTTTTTTTCTCCTGGGTTTTCTTCTGGATTTTTTTTTCCTTTTTAAAAATCAGATTGTCCTTTACATGCCCTTTAAAACTCTTGCTTAGGTACATTTTTAACCTGCATACTGGTAATATACACAAGAAATGACATAAGAATAGAACTTTTTTTCCTCCAAAGTTCCAGTAAAGTGATCAGGAGACAAGCCCAAGTTCCTAGGCTGATCCAAAAGAAGGCTCAGATGACTTTGGGGGAGATCTAAGCAATGATCTTTAAAATATCTGTGCTCTACCACCCCTAGAGGCTTTTAAATTGTATTTTCTGAGTGATTTTTTTATTTTATGTACAAGCATAAATGCCTTAATCTTGTGAGGACCAAATATCCCATGAATGGCATTGGTATAGAAAGACTTCAAATAATTTAAAAACTCAAAGGTTTTGATTTAATTAAATTGTACTTAACTATTCCAAGTGGAGACAATAAATTTTTTTATTATTAGGATATCTGCACTATAAAAAATTGTGATACTTTATTCTTAGCAATGAAAATTATCTTTCAGCACACAGCTCTCCAGGCTCCAGYGTACACAGAAAATGAAATTTGAATGATTATAATGTTGCCATAGCATGATATTTAAGAATGGATGGCACAATCTGAGATTTTTTAACATCTTAGGAGGAAAACTTCTGTCAATGTCTACTTAAACTTACAAAAAGTTACAAAAATTCAGATGAAGGATGTCAGTTAAAAGCAGAGCAGGAGGGAGGATGGAGAGCAAGGGATCTGATCTACCATTCCTGTCAGTGACCAACATTGTGACCATGGATATTTCTCCTTATTTTCTTTTTTATCCATTTTTTGCCTGATTTGATAAATCCTTCCAGGTCACTGACAAGTGGCAGCATTTAGTCCTGTTCAWCCATTTCCACACCAGCCATGACATTTTGGGGTTGTCCAGAATGGCAGCAGGGGATCAGCCTGTTCAGCTGGGGGGATTTACAAGGAGCAGGGGCCTCTTGGCTGGATGTTATCTGGAAATCTGGATGTCTTCTGCAGATTGTTTCTGCTCAATTCCCTGAAACAGGAAAATGGATTTGTCACTAGTCAGGTCAGCAAAATGGGAGATTCATTAAAAGATAATGTGGCAGGATGGAGCTAACAGAAAACAAGGACAAAATTGATGTTGTAAGATATTATCTTATGAGACACAGGAGGCTTTTACAAAACACTCTGTGTTAAGATATTTTTCCACCACCTATTTTTGTCTCTGTGCTTTTGAAATCAAGCTCCATTAAGTTTTCATGAATCTTAGGACAAGTGCTGTGTTCTGCCAGGAGCTGTTACCTGGCAAATGGTGTGTAAAAAAAAAAAAAGAAAAGAAAAAAGTAGAAATCTGGACAGGGATAACTACTTAACTACTTACTACAGCATATCACAATTTGTTAATTTATGAGGGGACTTGAATTCTCTATCCAGAGTTAATTTATGCCATATTTCCAACAAAAATCACTTTAAAATATTCTTTGAAATCTTAAATTAAAGAGTCATAGAAAATTTATTATTTTCCCAATCACAGATAAGCTGTTTCCTTCCCAGTCCTGTTGACTCTCATCTCATTGTTGTCTCTGGGCCCTTCATCTCTGTGACTGGTTTGGACCAGGACCAGATGACTCTCTGGAAGTTGCTAAACCAGCAAGAAGCCAACCAGGTAAAAAAAAGAGAAAATAACCAAAAAAAGTAATTAGTCACAGTGCTTTTCTAGGTGGGCTTTCTAACTAATGTATTACAGTAAAAGTCTGGATCTACAYTAGCAGGAATAAAATATCAGGCAAGGGAAAACAGATTGAATGATTTCATTTTYCAGTTTCTCAGGTGCCCATGCTTATATTGTTTTTAAAATTATAATATTCTCTCCTCTCATGAGGAAGYTGCACAGACAAGTTCACCTGTGCATCAGAAAACAACTCCAAGCCCTGTTGCAAACACACAAAGCTCACTATCCTCTGCCTAAAATTGATTCAGCTCATACANAAAAAAAAAAAAGAAAAAAAAAAACCAAACCAAAAAACCAGGTTATTTTCCTGAAGGGAAGGATGAATCCTCTGCATGATCCAGTGAACAGCTCCTTGAACTGCCCAGGAAGGAGGACCTGAGAACAGAGCAGGGCACTCAGTTTGGTCATTCTGATGGATTTTAGCCATGGCTGCATCTTCCCACTGCTGRGAGACAAACCTGGCAGTTCCCTGCTGGGCTGGGACCCGTTCCCATTGTTTCTCTCTAATCTATGATGGYTTTGTTGCTATAAGGGGCTTTGCATGTTTCTCTCATGCCACTGGTTCTCTTTCAACAGCTTCCTCAAACGCCCCGCACTCTCCTTTACAGGCTGCCACACTGACATTCTTCTTCACATGAACATCAACTCTGCAGCTGCTGGCATCAAAAAGGGAAAAATAACTCAAAAACCCTCCAAAGATAGGATGTTCCCTTCATCCCCTTCCTGCTGTGAGAAATGTGATTCTCTTCCACTGTTCTGATGCTCACACGGGGAATCACTCACAGGGTTTGCAAAAGGTTCTATGTATAGAAGGCAACAATACTTCAGTAACTTTGAGGCACTTTCTCTGGTAAAAATAGGCACAAGTGATACAGCAACTGYTTGTTCAAACAACACAGGGCACGTTTCTTTGGAGTGAAAATAATTAATCATTGGCATGCTTCCCTTGAATCCTCCAGCAATGGTCTTTGCTAAACTTCAAACTGAAAAACTATAGAGATAAACGTGGAAATGTATGTATATGAAATGCAAATCAGAGTGTGGATTGGAAAGAGAAATTGTTCAGTGAAGAATTACACTTGCAAAGTCTTGATCTTCTGGGGTTTTTTTTTGTCYTAAACTGCTGCATTCAGCCTGTGCTCTATGGAGCTGTGGAGTATTAGCAGCAGGTAAATAAGAAAAATATGTTATTCTTAGTCTTAAACTTGCTACAAGGGGAACTTTTCTGTGCTGAAAAAYACACAGGGAGTGTGCAAATCCCTGTGACTGGTAAAACACTGGACACACAGGCAGGAAATGGCTCCTTTTGCCATCTCAGTTGTTTTCTGAATAATTCCAGCTATTGAAAAAAAAACAGCACAAACCAACAAATACTCTAAATATGAATCTCAGCCTTCATTCAAAGCAAAAACTTATCCCTTAGCTGCAGCAGAAAGATTGAAAATATCGAGTGGAATCCAGAAATTAAAGGGCAAATGGTATTTTTGCTTTMCTCCTTAAGTCCACTAACCCAAGTTAGTTGCCATTAATCCATTTTCCAGCACTGGACAAAAATGTTTTCCATACAGCTGGTAACATGCACATGTTTTATAATTTTTATTACTATATCATAGTCAGATTTAGTGGAGCAGCCAATTGCATAATTTGATATCCAACACCTTGTTGTAGTCTGTTTCTGCAGGAAGTCTCTCCCCTTCTTTCTCTCCAACAAGAAAAAAGATCACAGAAGTTTAATTTCCCCTCTTCCTCCCAATTTATATCCAGAGCATGATGCCATAAGGTCTGGAAGATGCCTTTGGTCGCTTGGGGTCCCTGTTCTGGCTGTGTCTCTCCCAGGCACCCCCAGCCCTCCCCAGCCTGGCTGCAGGAAAAGCAGAAAAGGCCCTGGCTCTGTGGGATCCTGCAACAGCAAAAACATCTCTGTATCATCAACCCTGTGCTCAGCACAAACCCAGAACACAGCCCCAGCCCAGATGAACTCCACCCCAGCCAAAAYCAGCACACGCAGTCAGACAGGTTGGTGGTTGATTTTATTGCCTTGATTATTTTTTTTTTCCCCATCTCACAGTTTTTCACAGAGATGAGAAAGGAACTCACTGTGCATCTCATACCCAAACACAGCCAAATATTCTGGTTCTTCTCCCAGAACTGACTCCCCAGCACTGCTGTGAAGCAGCTGGGAGCTGGAGGTGCAATCTTGGTCCTGGTGTGGAAGGAACCATCCAAAGCAGCCCAGCTTGGGGTCTCAGATTCCTGGAGCTGCTCTGAGGAACTCACAATCCAGGGCAGGTTTTTGCCTGCTGAGGGGCTCATTATTCCAGTCATCTTTTCTGTCCTACAAATCTTCACCTCYGCTCTTGCTCTTGTACTTCTCTCTGCTTTAGCTCACTCCTGTCTTAATCTCCCTCATTGTCCCCCAGGTTTCTTTACATTATTTCTGCTTTT
>JACDOX010000021.1:2103212-2129437 GCA_014549065.1 Cardinalis cardinalis
TTCTTTTTTTTTTTTTCTTTTTGTCCTTAAAGCCTTCTGCARAATAAAAAAGACAATTTACACTCAAAATGGGTGTTCCATAAATCTATAGGAAAGGGTGTAGCTTGGTACAGGCACTGGGAGGGTCAAGGACTGTAGATTAATATCTTCTATTTAACTGCAATTTAAGCTCTCACTGCATTTGTGTTCAGAGTTGGTACAACTGGGGAAGGAAGACCTCTCATCTCCAGTCAAATAAAATGATAGATGACAGAGATAATGAAATGAAAGTATCAAAATTCAGTTATATCCATTTGTGTATTTTAACAYAAACAGACTGGTGCACATGCTGTTTTGCAATCTTTACAATACATCAAATGTCTTACATTAAAAAATTAAAGAAAAAATATCTTATGCTGCCACTAGGATGCTTATGTTATTTGTAAACTTTGCCTGAGTKTCAAATGCAGCTACTATCTAATTTCTCTTTTCTTGCCATCTTTTGAAAGTGCTTGTTGCTGCACAGATGTGGAAAGCAAACTTAGTATGAACATATGTGGTAATATATTTCCACATCATCACTATCTCAGTGTCCTAAATACACAGCTGTGACAACCCACACATCCTCAGCCTGGAGATGCTGAGGACYATGGCTGGAGAAAGTGGAATGGGAAGAGATGAATGGCACAGGAAGGACCCCTGTGTCCTCATGCCTCACATACACAATATTTTAATAATCTTTTGTAGAAAAAGAGGGAAAAAAAAAATCAGAGAGCTCAAAGATGTGAACATCCAGAACCTTTGTTTTCATTGCTGTATTGCAGCTGGCACTCCAGATGCAAACCTTCTGTTTTCAGGCTTATATTYGAGATGGCCAACATGCCATCCAGAAAGACAGTGCTTCTATGCCTTGCAATAAAGAAAAAAAAAAAATATGGCAAGTAAAAAAGTTCAAATCCAAGTCCAGCAGCTAAAATCCCAGCTTTTCACCTAAAASTAAAAAGCCTTTCAAAGCCAGAAAGAGGTCTTGCATGACAGGTTTTACAATCTAAATAGAAATAAGAGATAGGAAAAAATCCTTTTCCAGCCTCCCAAGCTGTTCCATCTCTGTTATGTATCTGCTCTGACCTTGACAACTTGAGTCTGGTTTTGTTCAGCTCACGTTTTTGTTTTGGCTTTTGCACACTGGTCTGTACATGTCCCCATGTGTGTCTGGTGCATCTGATAAGCCCTTTATCTCAAATCCTTTCATTATCACCATTCTACTGCTCTCTGTGATTAGGTATTCAGAAATTGATTCCCRCTTTTGTCCTGCCCATTGCACGAAGATCCATTTCCAGCCTATTCAGTTTGCAGTTTTGTCTGTTCATTATTTTTTCCATGGGGAAAATGTTGGGAAGAAACCATCTTTTTTTTCCATTGTACCTGGTCAAAACCTCCTTTGAGATTTTCTCTTGTCCTGATACTTCTGAAAAATCTTGGTGGAGGTTCTGATGTGTAAGAAGTCCTGCCTCCCTTRCAGAACAATAAACCACAAATATTTCCCTGAACTTCCCAATCTGTGTCACAGCCATTTATTTCCTCCAGTCTCCTGTAGAGATTAGAAGCTGCTTTAGATCYACATTTTAAAAGTTCTTAGAGTCAGGTCCTGACTTGTGTGAAAGGTCATGAGTGTCACYAGAGAAATTATGAGGATGGATAAAAAGGTGTTGCTGCCTCACTCTCAGAGAGAGTTAAATCAGGAAGACAGCAAGTAACACATCAGTGGCAGAGCTGCAACTTAGCCCCCATCTTCTAAATCCCAAAATGGGCTTTTTGTATGAAAATAGCCTTTCTTGCTTACTAAATATGCATTGGAGCTGTTCATTACCTCTCTCTGTGTTATGCAGTGATTAGTCATGCTATGGGACTTTCACTGCCATTCCTTTCTGTCAGTGCAGAGGACTTTCTGTTCAACCCATTGCCCATGCTGCCTTTAAGCAAATGGAATTGTTCTSTCACTTTTCAGAGTCCTACATTTATCATTCCAGGAGTCAAAGGCAAAAATAAACAATTTACTCCTTTAATCAATATGATGGCCAATTTTATTTATCCCACAGTCCCCTTCATTCTCCCTGCTCTCAGAAATGCTGAACTTGTAGGGATCTTTTGCCCATTTGGCTCTTCACTTTCCAGTTCCCTCACTTCTTTGCTTGTAACAAAGACAGATGTGTGTTGACTTCTGTAAAGCTGCTCTAATTTAGGTGCATGGTCTTATTTACCTGTTTCTTTTATTTTATTCACAGCTACTGAAGTGTCAATATGAGCAGTGCCAGCATCTAACATTGGCTGTCTTGGTCTTAGAGTATTTTAAAGCACTATACATAGTGGTAAATTTTAATATTTCAAATTTGCCAGTAAGCTAAGTTTATCTGAAGAAATTTGGATTTGAATTTAGTATTATTATTATTTTAGACCTGAAATCATAGCAAGCATTTTTTTAATAAGAAAAAACCTTTCTGACTGTCAGTGATGACCTGCACCTGCTCTGTGTTATTCTATGACCTGCTTAAGATTTATAACATCTGTGAATGGATGAATTTTATGATGTCTTTTTAATAACAGGCTAGATTAGGCAGAAGGCAGTCAGCCAGCACTTCTTGATGTACCTGCTTATTCAGTTCTGTGTGCTCTGAGACCTCACCTCTTGTTTTTGTCTCCGGCAGTACCTATGCCCCATGGAGACTAATACACACAGAGAGAATCATAGCACTGATTAAGGGGTCTGAAAACACATTTAGGTATCTACCTTCCAGGGCAGAATTTTATGGAGAGCAACATGTTCTTTGCAAGCTGTGTTTYGAAGCCCAGGATGTCACATCCCACTGGCATTCAGCTGGAGCAAACTGGAAGGGTCCATTAAGTTCCCCATGGGGAGTTAAGCATTACCAAAGTGTGAGCTCTTAGAAATGATGCAGCTCAGGAGGGCTGTCCATGTGAGAGTGAAAAGTGCATTTTTTTGGTAATAGCAGGGGTTCTGGCAATTCAGCACTGTCAATTTTAAACTTGGACGGTGCTTTCCTGCCTAGTCTGTCTGCCCAAGTTATGATGGATTACAATCATCCTCAGCTTGCTTGGTACCATACAGACATGACCATTTTATAGACATTCAGATGTGCCTGTTCTTTCTGAAGGGGTTGCTGCYACCTGTGGTGATGCAGAGCATTTCTCTCTGGAGTTTGAAATCAGGTGGAAACACTAGGGCTGAGTGCATGCACAAAYCCTCATAAATTAACCTTATTGCACTTGCTGTAGCTCACTAGTAATGGCTAGGTAGGCTCCCACATCAAACACTTATGCAGGACATAAAACAGCTGTAAAGAGAAACTTTGGTAAGCACTTCAGGTACAAATATGTACATCCATCTAATATAAAATGATAAGACTCCCACAGCAGATATCTAGAAGTTTGGCATTTAAGTTGCATTAAGCGCAATATTTCTGCACTGATCTTAATGCTGCCTCAAGTGAGGGAAAAAAAAAATTAGATCAACTGGTGCTTTGATGAACTTTTTTTTTAAATATTTCATCAATCCCATACCAGCTGAGGCTGCTAAATTCTATTTCAAAGTTTGTGCAATAGAAGTTCGATGCAATCTTTTCATTGTTTGGATTTCTGGGATCAATAACCCCTATGAAAGGTAATTTGTTCCACTGTTCTCTTTTAAGTCCCAGTTCTTACACTATAGCAAATAATCCTAGATATTTCTTAAGGTATATTATTTTCATAATTTAAAGCTAGGCAGTGAAACAGAAAAATCTTTCTTGTGGAGTGTCACCAGCAARAAGTTTGCCAAAATTATATAAGTAAGTAATCATACAAATAAATCAAAATTTTCTGTTGAAGAAATTGGGCGACAAAACTGAGTGATAGGAATTTTTCTTTCATATAAGGCAATGCTTTTCTTGTGTTTATTCAAGGTTGATGATATCTGCCTTAAACACAGAGGGATACAGATAATTTCCATGAGTTATTAATTAAATATGAGTCTTTTTTAACTAATCCATGAGATATTTGAGGTAGCTTTAAAGAAAATGAGATTGATTTAGCAGTGGCAGTGGTCCTGAATACGACAGATGCCCACACTGTTCATTTCCTCAGCCACAGTCCAGACCATGGGGCAGAGAGAACCTTCAGCAAGGTTTATGCCTAAAGGATTGCAAAGGACATTGTTTTTATCTCTGGCAGTAATATGCAAGGCAGTAATATCCTTATGCAAGGATTATGCTAAATTAAGGAAAGAGGCTGAGATACCTGATGAGAAAATGTCAAGTCTCAGATCAACTGAGTTTGTTAGTCTGGAGCACTGATTGTCAGGAGACAACTTGCAAAGCCCTCAAAGGAGAAACTGAGCTGGGAAATGCTCCAAAATCTTGCACAGAGCCCTGCAAAGCCTGGGAACTCCCTGCTGGAAAGGGCCTGAGAATTGCTGTGGAGGGAGTGGGAGCCAAAGATACACTCTCAGAGAATTCACAGAATTTACAGAATCACAGAATCACCAGGTTGGAAGAGACCTTCAAGATCATTGAGTCCAACCCAGCCCCAAYGCCTCAGCTAAACCCTGGCACCCAGTGCCACATCCAGGCTTTGTTAAACACACCCAGGGATGGTGACTGCACCACCTCCCTGGGCRGACCATTCCAGAACTTTRTCACCCTYTCAGTGAAAAACTTTTTCCTAATATCTAACCTATATTTCCCTTGAAATACAGGTTAACCTATTTTTAGGTCAATAATTTCCTAATATCTAGCCTATTTTTCCCTCTCATCTTGAGTTAAAGCATTTGTGAGGTTCAGGTCATTCCATGCAGCACAGGAAGAGGTTGTTCCRCAGGAAGAGGTTGTTCATGGAGACTGAAATCTCCACCCTCAGACTTTTAGACTTGGCTGGGTAAAATTACCAGTTCTATGGTTCACGGTTGCCCACATCCTACTTTGATTCAAATATTGAAGTTTTCTAGACGTTCTTTACAAAAAATACATAAATAATTCTCTRTCTACAACAGGGTCTGCAGCTCTGAGTTGAAGATAGAATATTTCTCATTTAATGCAAGTCCCCAAACCTGCACATTTCAGGTCTGTGCACCAACCTCAGCTCRTGTTCTGGGAGCAGAACAAGGCTGCCCTCATTGAAGCAGAAGTATTAGTTCAGGAACAACATTGTGCTGACATGACTGCTGAGTTTCTACATCAAGAGCTATTTTTTTGCTGTTAAATTGAGTGTCTCTGCAGAGCACTGTTGGAAGAAGGCTTTAAAACAAGTAACAGGCATTTCAGAAAGCAGCAATTCCAGTACACAAAGTCTATAAAGTACTAAACTAGGTTTTGTAAAAGAAACTAGAATTTTGAGGCAGCAGCAAATTTTWTGCAACTTTAATTCACTTTGGACATCACCGATATAAATTTCATTGCAGAGATATTGATGATCACTGCTTTATTATTGAATATAATAAAGAGTTTGAACTGGCATTTTGGGTTATATCAGTATTGGAGGCTTGTATCAGCATTTTTCTTTGAGATCCGAATTATCATTTTCAAAACAAAATTAATCACACAATCACTTCTAGAACTGGAAAAGACCTCCAAGGTCGTCAAGTCCAACTTCCAACCAATCCCTGCCTTGCTGGCCAGACCAGACCACTGGTGCCACATCCAGTTTTATCCYGGACAYTTCCAGGGACAGTGACTCCACCAGCTCTCTGGGCCACCGATTACAATTCCTGACCACCTCTCTCGTGAGGAAATTCTTCCTGATGTTCATGAAACACTGGAAYAGGTTGCCCAGAGGAGCTGTGGCTGCCCCATCCCTGGAAGTGTTCAAGGTCATTTTGGGCAGGGTTCTGAACAACCTGGTCTGGTGGAAGGGGGCCCTGCCCATAGCAGGGGGGTGAAACAAAATGGTCTTTAAGGTCCCTCCCTACACAAACCATTCTGTGATTCTGTAACTGTGGGATTTCCAGCCAAMCTTTTAGACTTTCTTTATTTTAAGTAAATAAATCAAGACTTATTATGGTTCACATGTTAATTTGTGAAGGGAAATCTGTTCCTCCCAGTCATTCAGCCATTGTCACACTGCCTGTTTGATGCTCCAGAGTCACAGGCTTTGSGTTGGCTGCACATTAAACACTGTGGAGCACAGTTTCCAAGTTCTGAACTTGCCATAAGGAAGAGATGCAACTTCTGTTGCTGCCCCCAAGGACTATTACAACATCCAGCAAGATGCCATGGATAAATWATGGGTTTTGCACCACATATGTTAAATTTTACTTTGTCCTCAGAGGAACTTACTAAATACRTAGTTTATAAAGTCGTTAGAGGCATAGCCTATCTAAACCTTTCTTTAAGACACGAAATCTTCCTGACTGAGTGTGGAAACTACTTACAGGAAACTCAGCTGTTTAGCCCTGATCCTCTGGATGAGTTCTCAGTTTTCAGTATAACAAAAGTTTTAAGCTTTTTTTTAAAGCTTCCTTAGATTTAAAGTAATTACTCTTAGTTTTCAAGTTATGCACAAAAGCTTAAAATCTTTTGTCAGTTACAGCTCATCTCAGAAAGAATGCCCATTGTAYTGTGCTTTACCTGTGAGACAGCTCTCACAGAAAGTAAATAAGGTGTCACTTCTTTCTCCRTTTCTGCTTGAGCWGATAGTGGAAATGTTAAATATCTGSTTAACTGCTGTAGCARAATATAAAGATTTGGGAATACTTCAGTTTAGGACAGAACTCAGACACAACTTTGTTTTCTGCAAGCCATCTGTATTTTTGTAATTGGCTCCTATCGACCCCTCAGAATGTGTTTTCACACTCCTCGAGGACTTTTACWTTTCACTCAGTGGCCATGCTGACACCATTCTGCTGCAATAATCCACAAGCAGGTCCCAGAGGACAGATCCTTACAGAGATCCTTATGGCACCACACAGCAGTCTGGATACAGTTCCAGGAGTGCACGGAGGTCACTCATACGCCTCTCAGAAAATGTGTCTGAGTAGTGCTGGCTGTGCCCTTACCATGCTCCAGCTTCCCCCTGGAGGATGCATCTCTCTGAAATGTCTCACATGAGACCTGACCCTTTCCATTTACTCAATTACTCTCCCCACACACCTCACCCAGCTCTCTTGAAGAGCCATGGAACCTTGTGACAAAATTCTACAAGGGTGAGACTGATCCCAGATGTGTTTACAGCCAGGATGGAGCTCTGCATCAGCCCSCAGAGAGAGCTGTCTGGGAAATTCAGTACAGCAACAAACTGCAGAAGCTTTGCTCCTTCCTTGACAGCTGTTTATTGAGTTTATAACCAAATGCTGCCTAGGGAGGAGGTCCATGAGCCAACAGGCTTGGCTGAGTAGAGGTTTTGTTTGCCAAAGAGCTCTGATTTGGTTGGCAAGCACAAAAGCCAAAGCCAAAATAGGCACCTAGTCAATGCTGGTTGATAATCAAGATCACAAGTCTCCTGAAGTTAGTAAGAAGTAAATTAAACTAAATTTTCCACATGTAGCATAACCAGGCACTTTCAGCTACTCCCAAAATTTTGTCCAGCAGGTCCTGCTGTACTTAGACCAACTGATAGGCATGACTTGTATGCTCATTTGTTTTAATTAACATTAATGTGGATTAAAAGTCCGACCACCCCGGAGATGTCTGAAGGAATTCCTGCTGCAAAATTGGCCATTATGCATAGATAAAATACTCGTAAATAATCCATATCAAGTATCCCTGTAGATGCAGGACGCTTTTAGAATATCACAAACCACTTCCACATGTGACATATCCTGCAAGACTACAACTTTCCACTTTTGAATCTAAGAGGATAATAAGGTTTTTCCAAGTAAAAAATCTCACCTCAAGATTTCAGAAAATATTATATGCGCACAACTGTGTATATATTTGCTTTGACACACCAGAGATCACAATCCTAAATTTRGCCAAGCTTCTTTTTATTCATTTCAATGGATTTCTAATCTCATAYGGCTTAGTCTGGCAGGACTTAAAGCTGTTACCTTTGATGGTTGGCCTTTAAAATCAATTTTTATATTTTAGTCCATATGAAGCCAGYGCTGTCCATGGTACATAAAGTGCCAATAAAGAGGTGAATCAATCTAAATAAAGCCCTTTGGGACTAATGCTAATTAAGATCAATGAGTTAGAGAAGATTCCATACAAATATGTGCAAGTTGTTTGTGTACAGCCTTCAATTGGAAGGGAACTGGAACGGTTGGATTCATAACATTTATTGGAATGATTCACACATTCACAAAAAAGACTAAATTTGTCAGAAATTTTGGGGAAAGATGCTACTGAGTGGATAGTGGAAGATCTTCCTTATTAAATTGAATATAAAATAGAAAATGTCTACTATTAAGTGTTTAAGATGTGTATCTTGCCTAGACTACAACCTGCAGTCATTGCTGGAGACATTAGTAAAACACTGGACAAATGTTGAAACAAATTATATTTTTTCTCAGGAGGAAGACAGGATGCTGAAGGAATGTTTTTGGGGTGAAGAACCAGCTGGGGGAGATCAAAGTTTTTCAAGAGTGTGAGATTTAAAAAAATCTTGCACAGTGGGCAGATGAAGCAAAAAATAGTTTACAACAATCACAGAAATGAACTCCCTGACATGATGGAGCTTCACCTTTTCTTGGAGACATGTAGACAAATTAATAAGGGAAAGCATGTACTGCATCAGAAAAATAATGGTAAAATCTGAAATGAGATAAAAGCACAATGTGAGATTTACCAAAGTGACYGCTTGTCACTTCTGCAATTTGTTATCTTCTGTTTCAGCTTCATTTCATGGGAGAAAAGGCTATTTAATGATTCAAAAAGGGGAAAGAGGCAATTGCAGAACTGTTTTATACATATGGCCTGAAGTTGTAGGGCTGGAAGAAGGTAGAGATTGATTCTTTGAACTCCTATCTGAATATTTTTGAATATTTTAGAGCAAGARCCTGTCAGGAGGATGGGGAGGTGGGTAAGAGTCTCTGAGATAATGCACACAGTTGGGCTTCATGTGTTTATTGTAAGGCTGGAGGAAAAGAACTGAGTGCAAACAATGAGGCTGAGAAACGTAAGGGTATAATTATAATTGCTCTAAATAAAATTACAGAAAAAAATAAAACTCAACTGACTAGATCTTGTATCCAATTACAAAAGAGCAGTACATTCCTTCYGAGAGTAATTTTTTTAGGTCAATGTAAGATACATGAGCAGAAGAAATTAGGTAAAAAATTGTTTGGAATAATGTGTCTTTGGGAAAGAACTGTTGAATGTGTTTAAAATGTTCTTAAGCAAGAAAAAGAGAATAACTAACTTTAAGTGAATTATTAAAGAGCAGTAGAAAATGGAAAATGTTCACTTTATATTGCTAAACTATACTTACAAGTATAAATTCATTTAATCTTGTTGTAATCACTCAATTTACAGCCAGAGGAAGAAGTGGACTTTTTTAGGACACAATTCCTTTCATCCTTATGAAGACATCCAAATTAGGCCAGATGAATTACACTTCAGCAGTGACTATGTCATCTCAATGAGTGCAGAGAACATTTAAATGCCTTCCTCATATRTTGGTATCTACATTTGTAGGCATTTCCAGTCTTGTGATATGAATCTCATTCCAAGACTTTTTTTAGGGTGGCACAGGAGGACACAAATAAAGCAAAAGCATTGGGTAAGAAAGGATTCCTAAAGTTACATAGCCAGACTCAGACTCAAGAATTGGTACAAAATTGTCAGATAACAAAATCAAACATCACCAAGTCAGAAGTTTCTCCCTAAGATGTGGACTTCAAGCAGAAAAGAAATATTAACAGTGTCAAAAATTTTCATGTAAAAAAAGGGAGGGATTTTTCAGCCCTTCTTTCAATTTTTGTGAAGTGTGTGTTAGATTATGTATACAGTAAATAAAAAAATAAAAGGGGAAAGTGCACTTCATCAAAACCTTTCCACACTGGTAGAAATGTTCAATTGACTGTTTTTGTGGAGACTAGCRAAATATATCAGTGTCTTCAACAGGAGCTGAGGAACAGCTGGGTAATTAAAAGCAAAAGCAAAAGACCAATTTTTTTTGCTATTTTGGGACTTAATGACATCCACCATGGCAAAACTATTAAAGAGGGGATTGGACCTATGTTGTATTTTTTTTCTTAGTATCCGTCCCATAGGAAGGAAAGAATAAATGTAGCATCAGTAGGTRAGTCACAGCTTCCTAATCAATATTTTAGTTTCCATGTATATGTAATTTTTCTGTCTCTCTTCCTCTCTCTCTTCTCCCAAAAYGTAGAAGTAACCCCTTAGGAGAGACAAGCAGCCACCATTTCACAAAGAAATCTGGGTAAAGGGTGTGTAACTGTCAGATTCGTGCAGTCACACTTGATTTCTATTACTATTTTGGGAAAAAAAACAGAGATGTACTTAAAATCTTTATAAATGGGAAAGTTTTCTTGTGTTTGGAATCCATTAGGCATTTGATGCAAACCAGATTTGCAGCAGAAAATGAATACAGCAGGACTTAACACCTTGAAAAYTGAAGTGTAGGAAACAAATCAATGGATGCCTGTGGAGTGGTCTTCCTCTGGCAATGAGAACAATTCTGTGCTGCAGTAAATTAGACCAGATTATTTCTGTGAATAGAACTTTATTGCAAATGTCTTCTCTTGTTTTGTTAGTAAATAGCTTACAATTGGTTGTGATACCCAACAGATCTGTTGTGTTTATTATTCATAAGAATTTGCCAAACAGATGCACTTTTAAGTAATTTCCAAGCTCTGAATCACTTGGTAGCTGCTTCTCWGAAGCTGTACTACAAAAACAGTCTGTCACATACTTAATCTGGGATTAATGGAATTTGTTGTACACTGGATTTGGGGTCAAGCCATATTCACAAGTCTAAGTGCAGTTTATTAWGTTGGTTGCTCACACATTTTTCTGAGACTTGATTAGGTGACAAATATTTAAAAAAGGAAGGAGAAGGAGAAATGTATAATAAATAATACAACTTGCTTTTAAAAATAATAAGAAAAAAAAAAGTGTTGGATTTAATAACCTCTCAGGATTCAAGAACGTTTTAGCAAGTGGAAAGCACATGTTCAGACACAGACAAAAAACTAAGAACTCTTCATGAATCAGGAAGATTGGATGTTGTCCTCTTTCCTGCAATGAATTCAGCAACCATGGAAAACTAGAGCCATGTTTGGCTTTGATCTGGGAAAACATAAGATAGGTAAATTTAAAAAATTGCTGCTTCAAAAATAAAATGTGCACAAGGAAAGAGATACAAGATGCAAGCACAGAAAAGAAAGGAGGACATGTTCTGTAATTTTATTTTGAGGATAAGGTAGATTTTGTTRCAGAGYAATAAATTACATGGTCAGCCAGGGRTGAGYGTGGAAGCCATGGAATCCAACCTGTAGATGACAGACCACCAAGTGTTCCTTGAAAACCAATATCTTGGCAGGTTTAGCTCTTCCTAGTTCAAAAATTTGTTTTTTCCTCTGTGAATATATTTGCAAAGCTTTGGTTTCCTGGTGCAGGTTCATTTCTACTTCCTTTCAGTGAATGAGGACTGCCCAAGCTGCAGTGGAGGTGGTGGTGAGGATGTGTCACCCACAGCAATGCCAGGTGTTGGGAAATGCAAATGCAACTGCAGAAACAGTACTCTGAGCTGTCTTTGGAATTACTTCACTGCTCCTGGAGCCACAGTCTGCTCCTCATTTGTCCAGCCTGCACATTTTCAGGTGTTCAGCTTCCCACCTGTCTGCTGCCCACAGCTCCTTTCCCTGGGACAGTGGACAATGTGGTGGACAGGGAAAACCAATGCACACGACCCTCAGCAGGCTTTAGAAACTTACACAAAGTTCTTGCTTTCATTGCTTTCATTCTGCTGATTCACCAGACTGAAACAATTGGGTTTTTCTCATTATTCCTGTCCTTATATGAACTACTAAATAATTTCTGGTCAATTCCAAATTATTTTCCTACCATGCCSCAAAGAATTATAAATACTCATTCCTTCATCTCTCCAAAGGTAGCTCAGTAGATCATGGTGCTGTTGTGAGGTCCCCAGGACGAGGTGAGAGATGAGAATTTGACTCCATGTTCTCAGAAGGCTGATATATGATRTAAAATGATATAATGTACTAAAACTATWCTAAAGAAAGAGAAAGAAGACATCAGAAGGTTAGACAAGAATGAATAATAAAAACCCRMGACAGACTCAGAGAGACCAACACAGCTGGCTGTGATTGGCCATTAATTAAAAACAATTCACATGTTTGGATAAACAATCTTCAGACCACACTCCAGAGAAGCAAAACATGGGGGAGCTGAGGCTTCTCATTTTCCCAGGAGAAGAAATCCTGGYGAAGGGATTTTTCAGAAAATTTCATGGTGACAGATCACAACAAAGGGTTTTGTGGAATGGGATGGTCGAACAATAAAAACTTGTGCTTATGAAGCTGTCATTACTTTTTTTTCTCAAAGAAATGATTCAATGATTCAAAATGCGTGGATGGATGGACCCTCTGATTTTATTGTCTTCCTCAAATCCACCCTGAAGCAAGAAAAGAAAAGCTAATGGATCATATAAAATGAAACAGTAAAGTCACATAAATGCAAGCAACATTTCTTTCCCTTTTAAGCCATTAATGTTGAATATCATAATGTATCAATTCATATTTTTCATTCACTACATTCAGAATCAAATCCCCTCACTTGCTCTGAATGAGGTAAAGTTGCTTTGCTTTTCAGGATGCTCATGGATTATCAAATGATCTATAGAAGATAAAGTAGGTTAGAATAAAAAGTATATATTGAGTTATAAATTCAATATTTTGACCAAAATAGTGTGAATCTTTTTGTAAGCAAAAATTTTAAAAGCTGTACATTTGTACAAAAAGGATTTCAGAGCATGATAGTAYATATAAATTATTTTACATTTTCTTGAAGCAGTAAGATAAATGTAGTACATGTTGGGGGATAGAAACTCCAAATGTTAATATTAATACTCTTTTAAAAAGTGATTCCTTTTTCCAGAAGAAGTGGGGGGRAAAAAGTAGTACACTGTGATTTTCATATCAGGTTGCATTTTGTGCATGACATATGTTTGTGCCTGTGCATGCATATTAATTTGGCACTGTGTAGTAGAAGAGCTTTGGTGAGCATTCTGTCTTGAATGATTATATCAATKATTATGTAACAATTTTTTCCTGTTTAGATTTTCCAAATCTAAACCTGTCCTCTTGTTTAAAGCCATTCCCCCTTTGTGCTGTCACACAAAGTCACACTTGGGATTTGTCCCAGTCGCTCTCCAGCTCTCCTGGAGCCCTCCAGGCACTTTAGGGGCTCTGAGTTCTCTCTGGAGCCTTCTCCTCTCCAGGCTGAACACCAGCAGCTGTCTCACCCTGCCAGCCYCCCTGTACCATGGAAATGTGCATTTGAGTCCTGGAAGAAAATAGAGAATTTGATGCTGCACCAGGATAAAAGCACACTCAGACAGGAGGASAGAGGATTATTATTGTTGTCTTTCTTCCATTTGCATGGCCCATGTGAAAGGATGTGGTGAACAATGAACATTTCTAAAGACTTCTTGTCACCTTAGGGAAATTATTTGCTTATTTTGGGTCATGTGCAGAAGCAGCTATCAGCTTTTAGCTTTGAGTGCATTTCTATTGTGTGTCTTTAATGCAGGACTGGTCTTTGTTATGTGTTATCTTAATGTAATTTCCTAAACAATTCTCTGCTGACTGTGAACCTAGAGAGAAGGAAAAAAAACCCCAAAATAATGCAAATAAATAGATTGAGGTCTTTTTTACTCATGACAGTCGGTGGTAGATCCATTTTGCACATTTTAAACTTGTTTAGAGATTCCAGTTTCAATGCTCAGATGTTATATCAATGTTCTCAGACACTACTGCACTGCAGAAATAAGTCACAGTCAGCTGAATGACTGTGAGGGAGAATATTACATTAAATAATTCCAAAGGAGAATGTTAAACTTTGCATTTTCAGATGCAAGCAAAGTGATGGTTTGATGAAATGGTATCAGTAGCTCAGGASCCTCCAAGGGCCCCATCAGCAGCCACAAAAGGGGCTTTGAAAAGACTGCAGTAATTGCCTGCAAAGAACTGTGTGATCATTAACTGTTAACCTGAAACTTCAGTCATGTTTTATTTTACCCCTGAGTGCTTTTTTCTCTTTCAGAGGGAGCTCTGCTATATTGTAAATCTTCCCAGAAAAATCCCCTCAACCTTGCTGGTGCTGTGGTATGAAACTYCACCTGCTCTCTGGCCAAACGTGGCCTGGCCAGTTGCTGGCACCAGCAGAAAATAGTGGCATAAAATCATCACTTGTGCAATGTAATTGGAAGGATTGCCAAGAATAATGTGGGGATTTTTTTTGCTGAATCATGAGGGGAAAAAAAAAAAAGACGCACAAACCGAACTGGAGGTGATTTCTAAACAAAGTTTACATTAAAAAAAAACCAAAACCAAACGCTTTCAGGCTCTTTAAACTGTATTATATAGTTATCCCCCACACCGTCAGATTTAGCATGGATTCATCACAATTTATAAGCAATGTGAAACTATAAGTTTGTGTCCTGGAAACTTTCTTGCCAGGTTAGCMGGTGTACAGGCAGCACAAATACACAAATGCACGCAGGGAAGCTGGAGGTGCTACAGGAGCTCTGTTTGTCCCATCAACACTGATGGGTGTGGCAATTCTCATTTTTCTGCAGGTCTAATTAGCTGAAATGGGTAACTTATTTAGGTAATAGCACTGCCATTAGCTCAGGAGTTGCCACATTTGCTGGAAATGTGATTATTTCCTAGTAAATGCGCTCTCTGTATCAGGGATAATTATGCCSTTGTAGGATGCAATATAATAATTTGGTTTTTAACCTAAGGATGACAAGCATGAGCTTTGCTGTCTCCTTTGCAAAAAATACAGCAGAAATTCAGATTCCTACACAAAAATGTCCACCAGCACTGCCACAGTATTGAAAATGGATAAATAAAGTCATCTTCAGTTGTCTTATTCTCTAAAAAGGAGGAGGAGGGATGCTTAATAAAAAATTTTGTGAGAAACTGTAGATGAATTATTTGAACTTAGGTTTCATAAAAAGATGAAATATTAACCCAAATTTGGGGTTTGATGCCCAGGATGGGTATCCTGTGGTGTTTCTCTGGGKTTTTTTTCAGAGAGCTTAAACGTAGGCAGTCATTTAATTAATCTTTTTCCTATGGGACAGAATATCTTTGTCTTCACCATTTCCTAGACCAAATAATCAATATCCAGTGGGTTTTGATGCCTAAAGAGTGACWAAAGCATAATTACACAAACAGTTGAAATGGAAGCTGAGCTAAAGTTTGAAGTCTTCTGTTTTTGCTTTGGGCTCTGATGTTCTCATGGGTTCTCATACGTTTGGGCTTCACAGGTTTTTAGAGATGGATTAGAGAGGGGTTTGGAAAGGAAAAAAATGTAGGAAATAAAAATAGAATATTAATACAATAGATTTAAGTATGGACTAAGTGAGAATGGAGCAGAGACATTTTTGATTGCTGCAATTAGCAGAATTATGAAGATGCCAGTATTTATCTCTGGGGGTAGACTGGAAGTAGATGTTCTGCTACAGAACAGTACAGAACACAAGCTAACATAAACCTTTTTCTTGCTTTTCTTACATTTTTTCTATTGAAAATAAAGTGATTCACGCAAGCTAGAAGTATTTTATAGTCTGAATTCACATCTCTGTCTGCTGTAAAAACCCTGTGGTTCTGAGGTCAGAGAGGACTTCTTGAGCTGCTGCTCTCATACAATGTTGATATCAGTCACTGAGCCTTTCTCAGACACTGGATGAAAGAACAAACAGAAATAATCTCATGAATATGAATTTCATAATTTATAATGCATATTTTAAAATAGAAATAGGGCCTGAGCTCCATGATCTTACCGTTAGAACAGACTGAACAGGGGTGTGTGTGTTTTCTATATATACTTAAATATGTGTGCGTGTGTGTTTAAATAAAATTTTGATTAAATTTTCCAATATCAACAGAAAAATTATRTCTTCTAATTAAATTTACAAAGCTCCAAAAACTAACCTGTGGCTTTCTGGTCTCTGCAACAATACAGCTGAAAAATCATTAGAATTAATACACATAAAGAAGSTACAGGTCATACTAGGTGATAGGTTATAGAATATCTAAGGCAATAGAATTAAGATTTAAAAAAACCCTTTTTTTTCTTTTAAAACTATTCATCTAGTAAGTGATGAAGCCTGTGGAGAAACAGAAAAATAATTTTGTGATTCAGTTACCCAAAATTAGGCTGAATAAAGCTTCTTAAACAATGCTGTAGAGAACAATTCCACACTAATGGCAGTGAACTTAGATGATCTCAGATTATCTTTTCCAAAGCTGATTCTTATGGGGSCACTTTTTTAGCTGACATACCCATTAACAGCTTATAAAGGAGAAATAAAGAGAGTGAATACAAAGGCTGTTAATCAAAGAAGTTTCCCCTAATTGGTCAAGGGACCTTTTAATACTAAGACATCCATTAGTGTCTCTACCACCTTGATCACWGTGTTATGTTCCATATTTTCTTTAATGTAAATGATTTATGTGTTATGTGTTTGTGTATTGAAAAGAAAGTTTGGGAAAAAAAAGTAAAAGTTGTTTAATTTTTCATATACTTCAATGAAATGGGTTGTTTTTTTTTTTTTTAATTGTCAGCCCCTTTTTGGTCCAGTAGGTTTTATTGGGTGATCTGCACAGTGATTTTGGAATTAGACCCAAAGCACAGCTCTCACACGTGTACAACTGGGATCCCACATAGCATTTCAATAGTCCCCACAATATTACCAGCCACCACAAGCAAGGTGATCTGGGTTTTATCCCCCCTGCTGCAGTGGAAGAGGAGATGTCTCAGGTGTGAAAAGTAACTGCAGCTAYAAAGTCCTAAATGGCTGCAGATGTGCTGCAGTGTACAACAGTTTCATGGCATGCTGGRAATTAAAAAATTAGAACAAATCATGGTGTGATCCCCCCAAAAGAGAACTCCCAAAACCCCCCAAGGGCTGGTCTCAGGAGCCATTGCTCACCCAATATCTGCCATTGCAGAAATTGCCCTGACGCCRCAGAGTGTTGCCACAGGAGCATGGTGGTCTCTGCCCTGTTGAACACTGCTGCTGCTGCTGTGGCTTCCCCAAACTTTTCTGTGTTGTCCTTGGAAAGCTCTCTCTTGTCCTCATCAATAAATCAAATCACAACGAGAGCTGATGAAGGCAGTCTTTGTTCAGTAAAATACAAGTGCCACTTCTGGTGTTCACTCAGTGAAAGCACAGTTGGTTACACATYGTAGAGGATGGTTTGGGTAGGCACTGCCAGGAGGCCAAGTCATCATCTTCTCTCCCCACTGGGATGTTCCCCAGCTCATCTTGAGGCTGATAAATGAATCCCAAATTACTTGATTCCTGTGAAGTAAGTGAGCTGCAAAATCAGAATGAAGACAAGGGATAAATGTGATCTCCAGTGTATCAAAGGGTTATAAAAATTTCAGACCAAACTTTTTCATTGTGCTTAGAGCATGCTTCATTTAGATTAACACTGCATAGACTTCAAGTCTCATCTGTTTGCTAAAGGATTTGCAGGGCTCCTTCCCGTTGCCATTGCTTTTATTCATACTAATTGCTTTTATTCATACTAATTGCTTTTATTCCAACTACTGTTGCGGTGTTGGAGGTCCCAGGACGAGGTGAGAGATGAGAATCTGACTCCAAGTTATCAGAAGGCTGATTTATTATTTTATGATATTATATTATATTAAAAGAAATKATATGTTAAAACTATGCTAAAGAAAGAGAAAGGAGACATCAGAAAGCTAGAMAAGAATGAWAATAAAAACCTGTGACTGACCAGAGAGTCTGACACAGCTGGACTGGGAYTGGKCATTAATTAAAAGCAATTCCCRTGGAACCAATCCAAGATGCACCTGTTGATAAGCAACCTCCAGACCACATTCCAAGCAATCAGATAATTGTTGTTTACATTTCTTTTCTGAGGCTTCTCAGTTTCTCAGGAGAAAAATCCTGGAGAAGGAATTGTTCAGAAAATATCATAGTGACAAGCTATCAACTACTCCAGGGTCTGCTCTAACAACTGGGAATCCCAGACACCCAGCTGAGCACTCATACATTGAACTAAAGAATAGAAGACAAAACAGAAATATTTTCTCACTATATTACAGCTGAGTCATAACAAACAGCCACGTTCATCACAAAATCTTCATAGAATGGCTTGGTTTGGAAGGTTCCTGAAAGCCCATCCAGTTCCAACCTCTCTGTCATGATCAGGGACACCTCCCACTATCCCAGGTTGCTCCAAGCCCCATCCAACCTGGCCTGGAACATTTTCAGGGATCGAGGGGCAGCCACAGCTTCTCTGGACACCCTGTGCCAGGGCCTCCCCACCCTCACAGTGAGGATGTTCTTCAATCCTTACTCATATTCAGGGGCAGATGACACAACAGCTTGAGTCCTTACATGGTACACACCAGAGAAATCGGTCCTGTTGTCGTTTTCCTGCCTTGTGTCTATCCAGAGCCTGTGCCTCCATCATGATGTCACATCTGTCATTCTAGAGAGGAGAAAACTCCCACCTGTGTGACCCTGCAGGAAACCTCTGCTGAAGAGCAAACACAGGTCACTCAGTCCTGTGCAAAAGCATTGTCTGAAAACTCTTCCTCATTTTTACAGTTATAAAATAAAAAACATCTTGTAAAGAGATAGATAAAACAAAGGCCTATCAGGAAGAGAGAAAATCACATTTAGATTCTATTGTTTGTGATTTGTACAAATTTAAACAAAGTTGTCAGCAAAGTGGTGTTTTTCTGTTCTTTGTTCCTGCATATTTAATTTTGATGTTCTCACAAAAGAAACTTCACCACTGAAAGGACTTCAAAAACTTAAGAAAGAGTAGGCAGTCACTTCTATCTGTACTTGTGCCACAAAAGACAAAATAATTTTATGAGATAATGAACAATAAATTCTCCTTTGCTCTTCTGATATGGGAGCCACATTTTCTGGGTACAGAGTGTATTTAGTTATAAAAAAAATGTTAAAAATGACACCAGGTATAGYTCACTCAAGAAGCTGAAAATGGCAAGGCAGCATGAGTCATCTTATTCAAAGYRGCAAAAGAGAAGAGTTGTGTTCTTTGACAAAACAAAATTGGACCTAAACCATRGAGTGTGTATTGGCCATTATTTGAAATTGCCTGTGATTCCAAAGCAGATTGGACATTGTCCACAATTGTCCTCCGTTGTCTATGGGAGATGATGAGAAGCAGACAGTAGCTCATTTTAGCCATCCTGCCAAAATCAATAGTATTTTAGAGAGCTCCAGTGAGAAACAACTTGTCGTGCCAGCAGCTGAAGCAGTGAGTGTCAAAGAAATTAAACTCTTCTTTTTACAGGCTTTGGTGTAATTTAAGGGAATGTGAAGGAGGTAGCCCTAATAGGGATGGAAGTTACCTCTCAGTTCTGCAAAGCTGCCCTCAAGGTCAGCAAAACTTCAGGCTGAGTAAAGGGCTGGAATAAGAAGTGTGTCTAAACCTGAGCAGAGTGCTTTGAGCACCTTCCTTTGGAAAACTGATCCCAGACACTCAGTGTGAGCTCAAACAGTCCCTTTGTTTTGAAGGCACGAGAAGTCTTCATCCCACCACAGCCATCCTCAGGTGTGTGTGCTCCAAGGTGTGGGGTTTGTGAGGGTCCCCAGGACGAGGCGAGAGATGAGACTTTTGACTCCATGTTCTCAGAAAGCTGACTTATTATACATTATATATTATATTATATTATATTATATTATATTATATTATATTATATTATATTATATTATATTATATTACTATATTAAAGAAGGAAAAAGGATACATCAGAAGGCTAAACAAGAATGATAATKAAAGMTYGTGACTGACTCCTCAGAGTCTGACACAGTTGGCTGTGATTGGTCGTTAATTAAAAACAATTCACATAGAACCAATTAAAGATGCACCTRTTGGTAAACAATATCCAGACCACATTCCAAAGCAATCAGATAATTATTGYTTTCATTCTTTTCTGAGGCTTCTCAGCTTCCCWGGAGAAAWTCCTGGGCAAAGAGGATTTTTCAGAAAATATCATGGTGACACCAAGGATGTTTGTAAATTGACAGCTGTGAGCCCTCAAAATGTAACCATTTCCAGTRTGGATTAGGCTTGTGGTTACTTATGTACCTGTCCACCTTGTCTCACACCTTCTTTACCCATCAAGGCTCCCCTCCACCTGCTGGAATGCAGGGGGAAGCTGGGGCAGGATCCAGCATCCTCACAAGCAAATGTTTTTCCTTCAAGGGGTCAATTCCCTACTGAAAAAAATCAAAGTACACAAAAATAGGAACTCCCTTAAATCTCCCTCTCTAAGACCATTACTCACTTGAAACAGCTTCACATTCTCAGTAAATAGTGCTTAAAGGGGCTACAAGAGAGCTGGAGMGGGACTCGGGACAAGGGATGGAGTGACAGGAGAGGGGGAAGCGGCTTCAATCTGACAGAGGGCAGGGTTAGATCAGAMATTAGGAAGAAAATCTTCCCTGTGAGGGTGGGCAGGCCCWGKCACAGGGTGCCCAGAGGAGCTGTCCCTGGATCCCTGGAAGTGTCCAAGGCCAGGCTGGATTGGGCTCTGATAAACCTGTGATAGTGGAAGATGTCTCTGTCCAAACCATTCTATGATTCTGTGAAATCACCTGCAATTACTGAAGGGCTGTGTCATCAGCTTAGTTACCAAGACCAATATTTGCCTTTCAGGACTAAGATGGAGCTGTTTTGCCTCAACTTGCTAAAAGAATCAAATTACAGAAACCCTATCAAATAAAAAAATGCAACATCAAAAAAATTATAGATTCTTATTTTTGCCCTGAGGGAAAATGACCCATAACAAAGCACAATCTTTAGATTTGGTGATTTCTGGTGATTTCTAGCTATAAACCTTCCTCAGAGAGTTTACAAGGTCTCCCAGCCCAGTACCTGCAATAACTAAGGCTCTAAAGCGCGGGACTGTACCTCCCACTATCCCCACCATCCACTCTTCAGAGAAGAGCAGGAAAAAGAATTTATATTCAGCTTTTCCCAAAATCAGAGGTTTTGTCACAGAAGGGACCCACTGTACTGATAAATTTGTGAAAAATCACACATTTCCTTTGTTTCAGCATTCTTGCATTCTTTGTATCTCTGCTGACTGAKGTATCCTGTATCAGTCTCCAGCTGCCCTTCCATTGTGACTCTAAGTAAAACAATAAAACATAAATGTAAAAATACAGAGCTGACTGACTCTTCAGGTGTGGGATTGGAAAGAAGACCATCATGGCATGACTCAGCACCTGAACATTTCTTTTTCCTCATAATTCTTTAGATGAAAACACTTCCAGTGAAATAAATATTACTAGGTTTAGGTGCAATTTAWTTTGTCATGGTAAGTGGGATTTGTTCTTCATTCTCTTAATAATTTACCTGGAAAGGTTTATCTCTGAGTGTAAAGAAGTAAACATGTTCAAAACCCACTTTGCCTTATTTTCTGAGGCATTCATAAATGACAACTAACATGATTAAAAACATTTCAGCACAATAATAAAAACAATAAAGCCTAATGTTGTGAGGCTTTTGAAAATGTAATTTTCTTAGAGAATAACAATGCTACACCTAGTTTGTCCAGATATTTTTGGGGGAAGGGATTTTTTAGCAGCCTCAATACTCTGATTTAAAGATTTGTTTTATAAAATAATTTTCATGTAAAATTTCTGGATATTAAATAAAATAAAAATGTAAATTTTAATTATAAAAATTAAAATGTTAATTATAAAGTATAGTTTATAATATAAAAAATTAAATGTTACAATGTAAAAATAATCTAATGAAATTCTATTTTTTATCATATGGGACTTTATTATACATCTTTTGAATTTACTTCTGCACCTTGCAGGGGGTGATAAATCAGTGTGTCCCAATAACAGCAGCTATTCAGTCACATACACTGGGGCTTCATGACTTCAGAATACTAATTTTGACCACTAGTTTTAAAGTGTCAGATCTCAGGTGATTACTTTCCCAACGTTTATTTTCAGAGCCCTTTTTTTTAGACAACACTGAATATAAATATAGGTATGGCAACAGCTCAGCACAAACTGTGCTAGAAAATCATTTATCTTTGCTCGTTGAAATAGTTTTTGTAGATATCGATTCACATTCAGTGTTTTCCATGCAGACTCCTTTTAATGCAGCTACTTCAAGAGCAGACAATAAATAAAGTGTGTCCTTATTGAAATAATTTGCATCTTTTTTTAGATCAGTAGTCTATTTAAAATGCAGTTTGTCAGGCTTAGATCTCATTGCCTGTTTGTTCTTTCATGCTAAAAAGAAAGAAATAATAGGTAAGTAAGTGAATACATAAAATCTGTGAAGCTCCACTTTGTTCCACAAAAGAAAGCCAAGATTCCTGTTGTCATTGTGTCCTCACTGTTAGAAGACCAGCTGAAAAAAATGCTGAGTGCACAGTGGACATTTAAAACAGACTAACCCTGATGCGAATGCAGCAGCTGCATGGATTTGGGTGTGATACACAGTGCAGTGGATTTTAAAATGGATTTTACTTTTCAGAGCTCTCAGCCAAGMCCCAGTAGATCTCAAACTTCTGTTGGGACCTTCCACAGACTGCTCAGGTGAACGAGAAGTAACTTAATGCCTTCATATCACTGCTTCTCAGCCTGAGCTCCACYTTAGGGATGTCATTTTTCTTAAAAGGTGAGAATGGAATTGCAGTGAAACATTCATTTGATATCTGACAGTTCTGATGAATATTTTTAAGGAGAGTAAATATCCCTTCCTAAATGTTATCTAATGTTAAACAAGGGAAAATACCTTCTCTCTAATAAAGTCATAACCTCTGAGCACTGAAGCACAAGGATGAACAGGCTGCTTGACATGGCCCTATCTCATGGAACTGAAAAAGCAGGGTTTAGCCAGACATGTGTGTGTGTTTCTTTTTAAAAAAGAAAAGAAAGAGAAATTAATTATTTCTTCTAAAAGCAGTCTGTTGTGCTGAATTCACAGAGTTAATGGTGTGGCAGCAGTTCTATATGAGGCTTGCTTCATGCTCTCTAAGAGTGCAGTAGAATGTGTGTGTAAGCTGGACAAAGTACAATATTTAGTTTACTGCTGCTGCAGAAAACTTTTTTTTTGTGCTGTTAAATGTTGGCATTGACTCTTCAGTAGAACTTTTGACTTCTCTAGGGTTCCCTTAATACTTGTCCCAAGAATTGGCCACCACCCAGATCTGCTTTTCCCAACCTCATGTAGGGCAATAAAGCAAAACAAAAAGAGATTACTGTGCAGTCCAGCTTTAGTGACAGTGCTATTCCAGCACAGAGTGCTCTCCTGCACTCCAGGACATTACAAATATTCCCACTTCAAGCCAATATGTGTAAAATCACACTCCAGATCCCAATCCTAAGGCTTTCTAAGTGTTCCAGTGCTTGCTTACACCTTGATAGCACATTCCCACATTTCTGCCATCAAAATCACATTTTCAAACATTACTTTTTTCTTGCATGAAACAGTGCATGTCACTTAGGCATTGTTGAAACTACAGAAGTTTTAGGGATTTGTGTGGTTTCTAGGCAACWAATTAGTTTTAAAGAAGTATATAGTTTCTAGGCAACAAATTCCTATTAACTTTGAGGGCAATTGGTTTTGTTGCCTTATATTCTTATGAAAAATCATAGACAGGGATACTTATCTGAAAAGGGAAATAATATCTCCAAGGTATTTGGAGGTATTTAAAATATATTGCTTTGTTGAAACTGAAACATTTCAAAATAGTGAATATTGCTTGAAGGATTGTTTTTATTCAGCTGAGGAGTAAAAAACAAAATTCAAAATATTGAAAGCTTCAGCGAGTAAGAATTCCTTAAAACATCAGCTGTGATTTTCTTGGAGCAAAAATAGCAGATAATCTGTTACTGATTCACACAAATAATGTTTGCACACACTCATCATGTCTCCAGTAAATCTTGGTCAGTCTTCCTTCCATACTCTCACCAGAGGTGTGTGGGGAGTGGTGAAAATAGCTTCTAAAAATACAGTAAAGAGGGAGTTTTGTCATTGGAATAGATTAAAGGTTTTGACTAAATAAATTACATTGCTGAAAGGAGTTTTAAACTGTACATCACAAAAACCATTTATTTGACAGTCCAAGTCATCATRGGTGTCAAGGTGCAGGTCTGCAGGATAGGTTTAGCTATTCCCACAAAATCCCTTCCCTTTGCAGGAGGAACAGCTCCCRAAGACTCTGCTGAAGATACACAACTGTGCAGAACCATGGAGGTGTTCACAATTGAGGAAGAAAGAACATTTCTCAATATCTCTGAGGAGAAAGTTGTCAGGCAGATTTCTCCTCAGATCATTGGAGACAAAGGATTTATTTCCACAGCTCTTTCTGCTACTACCCTGAAGTCTGTATTATATTGGGTTGAGATTAAGAGCAGGACCCAATCATAGAATCACAGAACAATTTGGGTTGGAAGGGACCTTGCTCATGACCATGTTTGAGCAGAAGYATTTGTGGAAATGTCAAATGGATCAGACAGAATGGAATTTCACCATGYATTCATATTGCACATGGAAAAAGTGAGAGAAATGCAGTTCAGAAGGAAATGAGTGGGGCCTGCAGGGAGGCTGGAGAGGGACTTGGTATAAGGGCAGGCAGTGATAGGAGAAGGGGGAATGGATACAAACTGAAGGAGGGGAGATCTAGATTAGATGTTAGGAAGAAATTCTTCCCTGTGAGGGTGGGCAGGCCCTGGCACAGGRTGCCCAGAGCRGCTGTGGCCRCCCCTGGATCTCTGGAAGTGCCCAAGGCCAGGCTGGACAGGGCTWGGAGCACCCTGGAAAAGTGGAAAGTGTCCCTGCCCATGGGACCATCAATAAGAAGCTCTTTGAAGACTTTAAACATGAGCAATTCTGTGATTCTATGAAGTATAAGACAGTAAGATATGTTGGGATTTTGACCCAACTCAAAAAAACAGATAAAGCAGTATTTTAACAAAAAAATGAATTTAGGTTTATTGCTTACACACTGTGATTTGGCTTTCCAAATACTTGAAATTTTATTATGACATTCAGTGATTGAGATTTGCCATAAGCTGTCAGAATTGACYTATAACCTTCATTTCACAAGACTTCAAGGATCTCAGTATGGGTAATCTACAAGAAAACAAATGTGGCATTTCTTAAATATTGTTAGAACTTGATAATTTGCCAGAAGAAACTAATTCATTAGAACTCAATTATTTCTTTAAATAGAAAAGCTCTGTCAAAATCCATCACTGAGGAGTTCCACTATTAGTTATTTTTATTATTAATATTTTYCTCCAGCTTTTCAAAMATTCAGCTTCAYCAAYWGCCTCTGATMAAAAGTTTYGGCATTTTATTTATARGAAGAATGAAAGAAAAGAGAACAGAGCAAGTTGCAAGAATAGATAAGGAAGAAATAGTTATGTTCCTCCATGCCCAACATCCAGCACTAAGTGTTTATAATGTTAAGCAGTAGCAGATACAAAGGTCTTTATTAACATTATTAACACCATTTGTAGATTTTACAGGAGAAAAAAATTACTCTGGCAGGGACTTTTTACCTAATTTCCTTGAGAAATGAGGTTCATGAGTTCATTCTTTCTTTGTGAGTCCATCTGGCATTTCTGCTCCCATTCATGTTGAACACATTTTCCAGTTCCAACAAAGAATCCACAAAAGATGACAACACCTTATRAAGAATTTCYTCCTAATATCTGATCTAAATCTATCCAATGACAATGCACACATCTCCTGTGCAAACAAACTGGTGGGTTTGAGATTTTTACAATTTAGSTGGCATCAGGTATTTCTGCTTAATTTTTAAGAATTTAGGAAAAGATCAAGCTATGCTRCACAAAGCAATATATGTAATTCATAAGCTGCTCTTTTACTCARCTAATTAAAGCTCCATTAATGAAGCAATCAAATAAAAGTCATAAAGATTAAATCCATAAATCAATGTTTTTAAGCTTTTAATTAATCAGAATAATAGAGAAATTACTATATTAAATTTTCATTTAATAATAGAAGAATTGTTCAATTTTTAGCC
>JACDOX010000021.1:2132679-2159010 GCA_014549065.1 Cardinalis cardinalis
GGGKTTTTTTGTCTTTTAATGGCCCTTAATGCTCAATCTGGAGAATGTTTAGCAAGTGTGGTAAATGCTGAACTGATGYTACCTGGATGTCAAGGGCCAGAATCCTTCCTAGGATATATAAAATATTCACAGCAGATGCACAGGCCAACAATTTGCTGGTGCAGCACATACAATARTTTTGGGAGCTTTGAGGGCATAAGAAACTGGAAAGGACTTAAGGGTGATGACTGCATTAGCACTGCACATTTCAATTTCACTGTTGTCCTGATACATTTATTCAATTTCTCAGAATGAATAACGTCATTAACACTGAATTTCTTCCAGAGGAACAACACAAACATATCAGCTAAATTCATTTTGAATCCATTTCCCTTCCTACTGTCAGCCAGTGCTCTTGGTCAGACACTTTGGAAGATTATTTCCTGGGCAGAAAAAGAATGAGAAATGCTATTCTGTCTAAAATTATGTTGCATATAACATTTCTGAAGGATTATAAAATTCATCCTCACAATAGTGGCTGATTGCTCCTTGTATTTTCATTACTTTTCCCTATTTTGATCTATTCGTAGTGGCATTGGAGGGAGATTTAAGAATTTTATTTCTGTGTGGCTGTGGGAAGTTAGATAAGTACTTTTTCAGCTTGCAGAAAACTATTATCTACTCCCATCGTCTTCTTAAAAATATCCATTTAAACACAACTGCTTTGSTCATGGAAAAGATAGCAGCAACGTTCATGAGATTAAAGGTTCACACTGCAGTCATGTCTCACTCTGGATGCAGAGAGCAGAGTCTGGATGCAGGAAGCTGCTGCTTTATTCTGTCCCCAGCTGCTCCTCACTGCGTCAGGAATTTCTGCACCTTCCAGTTTCCAGCACACCAACTTCTCTGCTGCCTCCTTTGGCAGGTACAAACCCTAAAATCAAAATTATTTGTGTGTTAGAGTTACTGTGTGTGGGGGTGTGCTGGAACACCTGGAGGAACCTTTTGCAGGAAGAAGGGAAAGAAGCTGAGGAGTCACGTGAAGCAGGGTAGAGCAGAACACAGCCAYGCAGAACTTGCAGCTAAAACAGCAACATCCCAAATCTTGCTTCCAATTACTCCAGCTTCCTCCACAATAAATTTAMACCCCAGAAGGGGAAAATCTCTTGCTGTGAGAGGACCTTGAAACAGCCCCAAGAAAACCCCAAGTCCTGTGTATGAACTTGAGAGGTGGAAGATAATGAGCACCAATTTCTTTCATGTTCAAAGTTTCCCTTTATAAGTGGCAGGTTCCTTTTGCTTCTATGCCATTAAAGAATTTAAGCTGATTCATAGTTTTTCATGCAGACTTGTCCAGGATAATGACAGTGATGGTGATGGAAGTCTTCTGTGGAAGAGATTAATGGCATTCTCACTGAGTCTTTAAGAGGCAGAGGTTGGGCTTTTGTAAAGRGACAATGTCAAGTTTTATCTTCTTTTTGSCAGGGTTGGGATTAAACRCTCAAGATGGTATTTCTTGTTCAGTCTCAGATGTTTGTTAGTTCTTATCTATGTTACAGTCTCACAAGCCATGAGTTCTACAGCCCTTTAACAAACTAAAAATGGAGCCCTATCTCTCTCTACAAGGCCTTTTAAGAATAAACTGTCCARTTAAGAAATGACACCTAAATTATTTTAACTTTTAACCCAATAACCAACCACCCATGGCCTGCAATGTGAWCCTTTTTATCCAATTACACAAAACCAYCCAAACCCATGGAGAAGAAGGTGARGARGGAMCAGCCTCTGCCMTAAAACCWCCATCTTGATTCACATATATCACYATATTCTAAAACCTTARACTCYAAGTTTTCCCCYCTGTGATATTACACACYTCTATTCAAACTCCAYACCCACAATCCCAGTTCTGTCATTCCATTTTGGGAGCCTTTTCCACAGCTTCAGGTCAAATGCAGTGTTCTCTTGGGGGTCAGTGCCTGTCAGCACAGAAAGTCTAAAATTCTCACTAACCAGGGTTCCAAAAGAACAATATCAATTTGTGAGAAATTTTGTCTTCTCAGTTCTCAGTCTTGGTAAGTGAATTTGCCTTTGGTGAAGTCTGCTGCTTTAAAGCAGTRAATTAAATCAACTTCTTAACAGTAGTTTCTATTGATCATAAAATACTACATTCTAGAGTAAAAATAAAATACTGTCTTCACTAAAATATAAAAGAGATAATTTTGAATAAAAAAAGCATTTTCAGACTGGCTGAAAGCTAGTAAAACTGATTTTGTTAAATTTGAAATTGTTCCTTTTCTGCTTGCCTCCATTCAAATAGTGTTTCTGTAATTACCATGGCGTAGCAATTGTAAAAAGARGGGGAAATAAAATCAATTTTTTTCAAAATATTAAAGCTATTTAATAAGAAAATTTATATATTTTCTTCCCTGGGAGTGAAAAAAATTGAAATACAGCTTATAGAGGTATTACAGAGATAACAATAGCATACCATTATTAAGTGTGTCATTATACAAAAGCTGCATGCAGAACAAAATAAAATGAGATCAATGTGACACCTCTTAATTTTTCTGTGTGGGATTAAGAATTTATGAGCAGGTTTTAGCAGATGCCACATTCCACTGCTCACAGCCCTGCTGAGCACCTTGATAACACATTGCCCTCTGTAGGACTGAGTGCAACTTCAATCCAAGGAGAAATGCAAAGTTGGGGAGTCTGGGAATCCATAGGAACAGCTCCCAAATCCATGCCTAAATTTCTGTTGACTTTGCAGTCAGAGCTCACTGTTTCTGAAAGATTCTCTGGACGTTTGTAGTGATCTGTCTCCTGCAAAATCTTGAGCATTGTTACAAAAATCTCAATAGCATCTTTGACTGTTGTGGGAAGTTATTTCCTAGCTTTTGCCCTGGAGGATTTTTCCCGAAATTCATACCTTTATATAAGCAGCCTCAACAAAGGTAGAATTTTTCATAGGTACAAAACAGAACAAAATTGACAATTGTATTGTGAGTGATGGAGTGAGAATTCATAGCAAGAACTAGTTTTCCCATTGATATTTACCAAGATAAGTTTAATTTTTTCCTTTGTCGAATTTCTGGGAAAGACATTTTACAAAAATTGGTTTTCCTAGCACTTTGCTTAGCTGTGGGTTTCATTTTTTAGGTGGRTTATTTGACACATTTGGAGACTTTAGTGTCTGTGGAATATTCACAACATCCACTGAAGAAAAAGTGAGTGCTGCAGAAGCTCAAAACCTCTGACAAAAGAGGCTGAAGGAACCCCAAATATTGATCAAAGTTACAAAAATTTCTTTAGTTCCAGCTCCTGTGAGCTCCTGATTTTGTCACTACAAATCTGCTACTGATGTCAACCACCAGTTTGAGTGGATAGCAATTGTGCTGCTGCTGAGAAGAGTGGGTGAAGAACTTTTAACTTAGAACTCTTCTAATGTAAAATGGATATATGTATTTGATAGTGTTAGAGTGATGGTACTAATTAAAGAATAGCAACTACTAATATTATTTGCAGTAGTAGTTAAGCATTTTTTTTCTGTGAAGTTACAAGTCAAATGTTAATTTGTAATCAAAATTATGAAAAGCTGTTCTCACACAGCATCAAAAACTTCAGGAATACAGTAACTTAGAGAAACTAATACATTGTTAAGGGTTATTTAATTAAAGTATTAAGGAAAATAGGAGGAAAAATGGAACTTTATGAGCAAGTTACCAAGGAAACCAGTTCAAACAGTCCACAATTTTAGCCTTTAGCATTTGGAGACACAAACACAGACATACAGAGACACACACCCCTAATTTTAGTGTCTGCAGTTATTTTTACATTCTGCCAAAAGCTAGAGTCTTCAAGGATTGATTTCATCTGCAATAAAATCAATTTATATTGCTTGAAATGTGCTTTTGACATTATATTAAACCACATCAATGCAAATTCAYTAGATTGGAAAAATGGATCATTTAACTGTTCCACTAAAGTTTGCAATCTCTAATTTCTTTATAATCAATGCAAACACTACAAGAAGTCATTTTATTCATGGTTGTATCTTCAATACACAAATGTACAAATAACTAATGGAAAGGCTGGTGTCTCTGCAGCAAAATAACACTACACATACTTCATCCATACAGTTCCCAAAACAGTATCTGCATTCAAGGAATTTTATTCAGAAATTGTTTGATGGCATCCTGATGGATAAAACCATGGAATAAGGTAAAACCRCAGCAAGAAAAAAAGGGGGAATATTTCTTAGGTCCCTGTCTTTGCATTTATGTTTTGCTAATGTAGCCTTCTTTATAAGCCCAGGCAGCATTTAAGTCTCATTTAAGCACAGTGTTATTTGCCTACCAGTTTCTGGAGATCCTTGATGTAAAAAAAGATATSTTGGAAAGGGGCCCCAAAACTTAAAAGGTATTTTAAAATGGTGAAAAACATCATGGCAAAGCCAGCCAGAAACCAGGGTCACAAGGGTGAAGGGCAAAAGTTACTTCTGTGCCATTTTAAGTAAATAAAAATGAAATTAAAGGAAAGAAATCMGGCAGAGGGAGGAAGAGAAAAAAGGAGGAACCTCATGTCCGTACTTCCAGAAGGGAATGAAACAAAAAACTGGAACCAAATTGTGGGCAGATGGACTGAGGATGCTGTGGGAGCAGAGAGCCCTGGGAACATTTTCCACCGAGTCATAAAATCACAGAATCACAGAATGGTTTGGGCTGGAAGGAACCTTAAAAATCAGAGTCCAACCTGCCTGCCACAGGCAGGGACAGCTTTCCTTTTCTGTACACAGTAGAAGTAATCTCATTATTATTTTTTGGAATATTTAGAATTCAGTAAAACCTTTAAAAATTTTCCACAGCCCTGGGTCTGAGGTCAGCACCAGTCCCACCACCCTGCAGTGCCACCCAAGCCAATTCACACTTTTCAGCACTGCCGATGTGGAAAGAAGCAACCGACTGTGCAGGTGTTAGGAAGGATGAAAGTTTGACAAGAAAGTCTCACAGATGTGTGTGCTTAGCAGAAAGATTTTTAAATGTAGAGTCTGATGAAAAAATAGAGATGGAAGCAAGTTTTGATAGAGAAGAAAAGAATTGCTGAGCCAGTCTSACTGGATAACCAAGGAGGCAAAGGGTGTGTTAGTTAGRRGGGGTTTTTATGRCTTAGAGCAAAGGATAAACCCACCCCAAACAAGAAGATGTTTTTACCAAGCAGAAAGATAGCACAGGCAAACAAGGCAGCAAATGTTGCAGGTAGAAGAAAGGTCTCCGAATTTTCCACTGCAAGAAAACTGAAAAACTTCTTCTAGCTTAAACTGTAATGTACTAAATTTTAGTGATTGGAGAATAGCAACATGAATATGGTAATTACAGGAGTTATGACAGGCTAGAGATAAAAGTTAAGGTATAGATTGGTTCTACTGCATGAAGATGCTCAGCAAAGAAAAGTCTAKAATGCATTGTAACCTAAACTCAGGGTCTCCAGGGCTGCCTGCAGCTGGAGCTGRCAGCTGTAGGCACAGCTCTGTCACCCACAGCCCTGGACTGCTGTGACACCTTGGATGGAATGAACTGCATTTTGGAGAGCCACCTGGAGTCCAGCATCCCTTATTCAGGCTCTTATGGAGGGGCATCCCTCTAATGCTGGGCACAAGCTGGCAGTGAGGGTAGAAATACTCAAATACTCTTTGCCAGGCTTTAYAGCACTTTTTACTCACAGAAGTGTTTCAGAAATCTCTACTTTGATAYGAAGTCTGAATCTTTTTCCCCATATTTTCTGTGCAGCGTATCATCAAGTCATGTTCTGTCTATCACCTTTTCACATCTTCTCTTCCAGTACACTACTCTGTACTTGGCAAGAAGATGCACTTTTCACATCTTTTTTTTTTTATTGCCTTACAAAACCAGCTAAGACATTTTTACTGTCAGTTGCTTATTTGCAGTATTTCCCCCTTTGTAGTACAGACAGAACTCTTCAAGTGGAGAGACACAATGTGAAAATCTAAGTAACAAAAAGCCAAGGCAGACCTTCAGAGGCACTGCTTGATATTTATGGCATAAAGAAGGATATATAAAGTTTCTAGTAGGATAAATGGCTAACTTTTCATAAGTGCTATGTACTGCCCTGGAATTGTTTCAGTGTTTGGCTTAGATAATTAAATAGTATTGTCTCATTATTAAATTTTGAAATRCAGTCCATTAAAAATTAATTTACCAGCCTTTAGCAATGAAATCCAGTTAYGGTGCTGCACTGAATAATAGGGACTCTGGCAATAACTAATTAATTAACAACAGTAAAACAACTTCCACCAGTTACTGCTAAAAATTGATTAACATTTAAGAATGATCAMATAGAAGTCACTAATCCAAGATTTCCTCATTCAAGAAGTAACAGGTATGAATTTAGACAGACTTGTACTGTGGTAAGTCCAACATTYTATTCTTTGATAAATAAAACTGATCTCCTTATTTCTTTTTAGGTCAGAACATCAAGCTGACTGACCCACAGATTTAGAAGCTGCATTCAAGATAGATATTCTTTATTTTACATTTATAGTTCTGAATARCATTTCAACTGTCAGGAGAATGTCCTGTGGATCTATTTATGATCTCAGAGCAGAATTCACAGAAATTGTTAAAGCATACTGCTCCACACAATGACCTCAAGTTGAATATTGTGGTTTTAATTCTTTTTCTGCAGCAATCTGCTCTGATTTGTTAATTTGATTAGCTCAATCTTTTGATACATCTGATTAATTAATTCATATTTAGCCACCATTAAGTATTAGCAAATCACTAAGGGATTAAAACATCTTTCTGTATGAATGCAGCTCAATTTCTTTCATTGTTGCTACACTTGCTTCTTTTTCATCTTTTTCAGATTTGTTTTTCAGAATTAAAACCTTATGGATTCCCTAATTACTTGAAAAATATTCAGGAAATAATTACTTCAATTGATCAATACACATTTATTTGCTTGAAATGCACTTTGTGCCCATGAATCTACAAAAAAAAATCCTTGAAAATTGTAGATTAAAGGATGACAAATATGTAGTTATCATCTTATGCAGGACTGAAGGRAAAATGCAACAGAGAAACTTTCCACTAGAAAAAGTAAAGGTCTCAAGATGAAAGATCAACAAATACTTTCTCAATTTTAAACCTTTGTTTTTCTTTTTTATTTTCTTTTTAATCTAATTTARTTTCCAAATAATAATTCCTAATCAAATACTCTTCATGTCTTTCTGGTGAGTCATGCAGTTGATGGCAGAGAGCAGTAAAAACATTCCTGCTCTTGTAGAAGAAAGTTTTCATTGGACTCTGATCCCACCATGCAGACAAATCTTACTGCAAAATTCAAATATATTAAAAAATGTTTTGAGTGAAAAACTGGGCACAAGCAGCAGTGAAGAGCTGCATTATCCAGGAATATGAAATGGACTTGTGCTAGATCAAAGGTGTGGGTCTTGCCTTCAGTCCMTGGAAATACAAAACCTTAGAAATGGAAGTTCAAGCTTGGATTCCAAGCTCTTAATCCAATAATTAATAATAAAACATGCGTGAGAACAAGTAAAATGAAATAGGATATTCAGTTTAAAAATTGAATTAATTCCATTAATTGAATTAATTCCAAAAATTGAATTAATTCCATTCCAAAATATACTGCTTTGTATCCTTTACCTCTATAAATTCAATTTACTAGTAACCACGGTATGGTATTAACTTTAAAATTAGTTAAAATATTTGACTGGACTGRTCTGATAATGGAGAATCTTCCTGTTTTGGTGGAAAATTAGGTTTGTGTCAGACAAACACACTTGCAGGGGGACACAACATGACCTGTASCAGCTGTGGAGTGGATGAAGGTTTGAGAAATCCTGATGCTGATAGAAAGTCAACATCATTAGATCACAGGGACTGACAGTTTTATATCTCTCAGATTAGTCTGTCATTCCTATTTCATTTGTCTTTTAATCATTATAATACACAACAAAAACAAAACCAAACAAAACCAAATTTTGGAATCTTAGTTTCTATATTTGTACCATAAAACATGACACTTGTTTCAGATTTCAGTATGATTTCTTGAAGCCAGACATATGTAACACTCTCTTCTCCTAATAATAATAATTCTACAAAAAATATGTCTTCATACCCTTTTTTCCTGATAAGTAAGGGAGTGCAAAGGTTCTGCTTCAGCCTATCAGAAATGTATTATTATGCTGTGAAATTGAGAATTTACACGGTGTCCTGGGGTGGAAAGAAGACAAGCTGGATATTTGCTTAAGAGAGAGAATTCTGGAATAGTGGGGGAGGCTGCCTGGCCCATAAACAGCCAAACTGCATTCTGGACACTGATATTTCATGAGAGGGGTCACTGGGGTGAATAATCCTCAAAACTGCCAACAGGATTTGTTTKTACTTTACTGAAAGACAAACCAGGAGAGAATTGATGTATGTGCAGTGTAAATGGTGATAACAGGTGTCCAGCTCAGAGAAATTCTCCACCTGGCCATGTAAATTTATTTGGTTTTTACAGACCACACCTCCCATGCATGATTTTGTTCGCAGCAAAGATTCTCATCCTAAAGAAAATAATTGCAGAAGTCTGGGGGGTTTTTTAAGGTTACACAGYCAAAACTTCCCCAGTGAAATCCAAAGGGACTGTGATGAGGAAGGCTGCCAGGGCCAGAGCCCCATCCCTGCAGTTAATATCAAATGTCTTCCTCAAACCCTGTTACTGACTGGAGACACTGACACCAGGCCCATTCCACAATCATTTTCAAAGCTTCTTCTTTTTTATAACATTRCTTTGGCTTGGAAAACAACAACCAGTCTCCATCTCATTGCTTCTGCAGTCCTTTCTGGGCAGTCACAAAGCAAATATTAATCATATTAATGACCTTGTACATCACTGAAATGTTAACCTKCAAGCCAATAACTCAGATTCAATGGATCATTTTGGTCCAGGCTTCTGAATTTGAAATGACCTTTCCCTGTCTGAGAAAAATTGACACTGTCCCATTTAAGTCACAGTTCGTCAGCCTGGATGGTCACAGACAATCAGTCAATGCAATTTGGACTGGCATCTATGGAGGCAAAAAGAAAAATAAGTCTCACAGRGTTCAAAAGAAAGCACACAATAGAGTCAGGGCAGTGTGGGCCAAGCCATAGCATCTTAAAGAGGAGCATCAGCCAAAAAGGAGATGACCCACACAGACAGCCATAAGTTCACTGGTGAGACATTTAATGTTTTTAAAAGAGGCAAAAGTAAATAAATTTACTCCCATTTTCAATAGGGCCCAGTTCATTAATCTGGAGATGGTGAATCTGGGCATACATTGAGCTATCTTTGAAAAAYACTTTTAAACTCTCTTTAGAAAGGGGGAAAAACCAATCAGGAGAGAAGCTTGCTGTTTGATTTCTTTTAGATATTTTTGTTGTCACTTGTCTTAATAACTGTAAATTAGGGAGTTAGGGAAAGAGATTTTCATTATGTGCATTGCTGAATTCCTAATTCAGTGCAAAATATTGTTTCCCAGAAGCCACAAGTGAAATATACCTCTGAAAATATATAATAAACCAAATTTTTACTTAGATATCTTTGTGATCTTCCTTAATTTTGTTTCTAGGATTTGAAGTTAGAATCATAAAATCAGAAAATCACAAAAATGTTTACTTGCATCTCTTAGTGGAATGGACACCTTGTTTTGTGCCTGTTGCCAGAAGTTGAGTGATAAGCAAGAGACCAGTTTTGGTTTGTTTGGGGTATTTTCCTTGCATTGTGAAATTTTTTTTCTGTTAAAAAATGAGGGAAGTTTTTGTTTGTCTGTTTTTCATAAAAATGTTGTAATTTAACATTTTCATTTGATTAGGAAAAAAAAAATCAAACCCAAACAAACACAGAAATCCTACTCTCTACTAC
This sequence comes from Cardinalis cardinalis, assembly GCA_014549065.1. Classification (NCBI taxonomy): domain Eukaryota; kingdom Metazoa; phylum Chordata; class Aves; order Passeriformes; family Cardinalidae; genus Cardinalis; species Cardinalis cardinalis. The sequence continues at coordinate 2,142,586 of JACDOX010000021.1, forward strand.
CATTACAATGGAACCATTAATTGTTTTGTACTGCTTCTTATATTCTCAGTCATCCTTTTAATTGTAGAGTTAAAAAAATAAAGGACCTGAAACTTTTTTGAATAAAGTAACACTTTCTTCTAATGCTTATTTTATCCAAACAAATAATTCATTTGAAAACAAAAAGGGCTTAACTAATGCTTTAACTGGTTCTGAATCTCTGCAGAGTGAGCTTTTCTTAATGTTACTGGTTGGGGTCTACCATATGTGAATTTTAATGACATCTGACATTTGGACTTGTAGAAAACACATCTGTAGCACCTGTTGTGGTAACAAACAGACATCAGGCCTGTAAAAAAATTAAGGAGAAAGTGAAAATACACCTCGGAACAGTTATCAAAGTCAGTCCAATTTCTTCTTTGAGCTAAGCAAAGCCATCCTTGACTTGGCAGAGGGGGATGCTGAGCTCTGAGGCTGCTGCAGAGCAGAGCTCACACCGAGGAGATCTTGTTCTCTTCAGCTCTCTACACCCCTAAAGCTGCATTTAGGCAGCAGGATGTGCAGGTTTCAGGGAGGAAACATGATGACAGATAATGCAGTGTTCCATTAAATGCTGCAGAAAGACACTCACTGTCAGCTAATAAACTCCTAAAGAAAAGGGAGGATTAGATTATAGCTTACGTTAAAGTAGATCAAAGGAGTTATTTTCATTTATACTCTAGTAAGATGGAGAAGTCTCAGGGCTTATTTTTTACAAAACCTTCACTAAATCAAAACACTGCAATTCATCACCTTACATAGAAATATAACCTGCTGGTGAAGTTTTGATCTTTGAATTCTGAYACATTTTTTTCCTACATTCCCCTGCAAAATTCAGTTGCTCTCCAGCAACAGCATCATTGCATAATAAATATGTAACTAACCAGAAAATCTGTATTGTGGGGAGGTGATCACTATGGAGAACTTTAGATTAAGTTCCAGATAGTGAGTACTCCACTAATCAATGACTTTTGTTGGAATTTTAGGTTCATCTAGAAAGATAAGTACTGGTTGCAAAGTTCAGACCCAACATATGAAGATGTTGGACTCTAAATTCAAATCCAAAACTTGAGCTCAGTTAGTTTTTMACAGTCTACAGAAAAAAGCAGTTCCTTTGAGAATTCTGATATAACTCTGAGATGTGGGGATGATCCATTCTGCTTTAGAACACTTTCACCTTCTTGCTGRAGATAGCCTGGGGATCCATGTACCATAAAATCAAAGAGAATAAGGGGAAACACTCAAGGCCGAGGTATAAAATAGTAAAATAAAGGTTAYTTTTTTGTTATTCAAAGGGAAAAAACCAGTTGTTCATTAATAAGAAGAGGTAATTCACTGTGTGTGTGCTGCAGTGGGAAGAAATTCACTGTGATCAAGACACAGAAGTGGGGGCTCAGGCTTTGCCTGGGAAAGGAGGGATGTGCCAGCCGGCACAGGGAGAGTTCTTCTTTTGGGAGCAAGAGTGAGGGACAGCCTGTGGGAGCTGTGCCCTTCTGTGCCCRTCCCAYGGCACTGCCTTCATCTCTTCTGAGAATTATTCTCAGAGACATCTTGTCAGGRTGGCTTGTGAGGAGCAAAGCTCAGRGCACAGCACRTGGCAGGGTTTGGAACYARTGAGGCTTTTGAGATACAGTTAATCTGACCTTGAGGTCCTCATATCTGAAAAKATTCCAGTGCTAATCTGCTCATGTKTTTTACCATTGTGACAGTCTTCTTTTTGTCTGCACTCAYCAMTACTGAGCCAGCCCTCAAAGCAAGAGGACAACATTTCAGCWAAAGTCTTTAGGTATTGCAATCTACAGCACAGCAATGTCTAAAATCTCTGTATGAACTGTTTTATGGAGTTTGTAGACCTCAAAAGTCTTTAAAGTCAGTAATGTAATGAGACATGAAGTCTCAGAGCCTGAAATTGCCTGATTTATTTAAATACCTCAGCTGAATAGATTTCAACTTATCATTCCCACAACCAGAGAAGCCCCCTCTAGAACTATGAACCCTTTCCAGATTTTTTCTCTCAGTGCTGCAGTAGAAGAAACTAAAAAACCTGAAAAACTTTAGAAAAAGGGGCTTAAAAGGGTCTCTGAACAGGAGTGCAAGCACAAGAGCAAAAAAGGAACTTTTATTGAAATGTTAACTCTAGATCCTCTTCCCTCATGTTTCTAAATGAATTTATATTTAATGTTTATTAGCAAAAGAGCCAGAATTTAAGAATCAGAATTGCAGTCCCTTTAGCTGCAGCTAAATGCTGGCACTGACACACCAGAAATTGAAATTTTTGCCTGGTTTTTTTTCCAGATTCCTGAGCCTGAGCACTGGGCTGAGCAGTGATGACTCCTGCCTTCTCCCAGCACCAGCAGGAGGAACAAGGTTTCCATAAAGATTCACCCTTCAGTTCCAGGGGTGAAGGTGCTTTGGGKTTACACTACACAACAAGGGCAGGATCAAGGCATCCCAGCTGTAGGGTCAGCATTATTGCCACTTGGTTTTCATGAGAGAAACCTCCAGCAGCAGTTTTTTAACTCAAGAATGTTTTGTGGAAGTGAATAAGGCATGGAGCAAACACTYATAGCACATTAGGTTCCCTTTGCGTGCCAAGGCAAACGCTTGTGATTTTCCATCATTAACCAACTTGGAAAGAGGAAGATATTTAGACACCCAGTATAGCAAGAGTGGCAATTTAGGAGGTCTGAGGAACACCACCTGAAACTGRAGGTGTTAATGGCTTCCTGGACATTTGGCTGGATTTTCCTGGATCATTCTTTTAGCTCAGGTTTCTGGTTTTTGCCAGAAAGGGYATGTGAGGAGCTCAAGTGCCCTGCTTGACCAGATGCTGTTTCTCCAGATGAGGAGCCAGAACTCACTGCCAGATGCTTCTCATGACTCAAAGCCCTCTCAGGCAGACACAGTGRGCAAAAGGAAGAGCAGRGGAGGCRCTTTCATCACCTTCTGCATCTGCTTTTCACAAATCAAGACTGACACAAAGGTGCTGCCACACTTTTCCAGAGGTAGCAGGCAGGAAACTTCATCCATCACCTGGAGAAGTTCCTTGGCTTACAAGGTAACAGGTCAACGTTGAAATTGTGCAGGGCTGAAATTTTCCCTTACACCCAGGAAGGAATTTATACTGCAAGTTTAGTCATGGTAACACAGTCTCTTTATTGAAGCAGGTACAGCAGGAATGACCAATGACTTCCAGACTGTGCCTGAGGTTGTAAAAAGAAAAGGAAAAGCTGGTAGAAGGCATCTCTGAGATACCTCTAGGTGTGTGTGGATTTTAATGCACTTTTCCAGGCAAGGATTTTAAACAAGGAGTTTAAAATAGTCATTATTAGCCAAAAGAAGAAACAGAAACAACATTCAGAGCTGCTTTAAAAGTGCAGGGCCTAGTCAGTCTCACTGAGCTTTAGGTGTAAAGTCTCTGCTCACTTAAGCATGAAAACTATGAATAAATGTGAAACAGTGTTTAATTAATGTGCAACAAACTGAGCACATTACAGCTTTAGAGCAATGAAACTTCAGAGCCTTTTCAGATTGGGGATCTGGTTTTGGAGTCCCCCCATGGTCCTGAATTTAAGCCACCAGGGGCATTCCCTAGGGATAAGGCACTGWTCAAGGTGAAGGAAATATCAACAGCAGCAACAATTAGCCAGCTAATTCATTAAGAGGCAGTCTGAGCTGGACTGCAAAGGAAACCCCAGTGAATCACAGTGAAGAACTGCCTGTGATTCACCTTTGATCTCCAAACGTGCCATGGGGTCATGAGAGCTCAGGCAGAAAGATTAAATTACACTTCATTATAAAGCAAGCAGCTGAAGTCTGAGAGCATTTCAGAAGTGAGATTTAGMTGTTCACATCACCTGAATCCAGACCTTTTCATCTACTGAGCTGCTTTAGTTCCAATCAAACACAGCTAATTGGAGCAAGGTGTTCTTGAGGATATTGATTTCATGTGAGAAAAAGGATCTTCATTACAAAACTGGTTTAACACAAGAAGAAGGACGAGCAATGGGGATGGATCTCCATCCCTGCAACTTCTCAGAACTTGTCTAGGCAAAATCCTGAACAACCTGATGTTCACAAATGTAATATCATACCTGTGCATTTATGCATAAATATATTATGCTGATGTTGGAAATAAATATAAACATCTATAACATTTCAAGTGCATGTTGAAACTTTCTTACTTCATAGATACTTGCTATAAAGAATGTAAGACACCAGCCTTAGAAAGGAATGACACCATAAATTTTTATTAGACAGATCAGAAATATTTTCATGCTGTGGGCAGTGTGGGCTCATAAGAAGCTATAAGAAGCAGATAACTATCTGCTATAACAAGGGGCATTAACTATGATTAATGAGCTGACTTTCAAAGTCAGACCATCTCCACAATATAATCTTTTCTCCTCTAAGGCAATTTTTAAAGAAACTTTTAAATATTTAAATATTTCAGCAGCCTTCTGAAGCTCGTGCTGTCTGAATGTCTTCAGAAATTTCCTTCTAGGTCTAAATTGAAAAAATGCCATCCAGTTGTCCCATTTCATTATGTGAGCAGGAATAGAACATGTATGTTAAYGTAATTGCATATTGAGAAAACTCAGGTCTGGTAAAAACATTCATGATTCTGTTAGCTACATTTAAGCTGATCTATATAAAAGAAGTTTTGCATTCATATTTTTTTTCCTAGTAAAACTGGGGAGAGTGTCACTGACTCCTTTAAAACAGGATTACTGACCTGGTGATTTGAGCACAGCCCAAAGATCAAAAAAACCTGGAAGGAGCTGCACTGCTCTTGAAGGCAGAAAGAGCTGCTGCCCTCCCAGAGCAGGTTGAAATGTCAGGTTTTTATGTCCCAGAAGGGAGCATGAGGTCAGGTGAGCTCTTGCAGATTAATTCCAGAATGCACTGATGAGAGGGGTCAATCACGTTATTGGTGCAGGGCTTGTAATGCCATTCTCAAATTTGGCTTTTGAAACTTTGATGTAGCTCCTCAAAAGTATTCAAGCATTTAACTCTCCCTCAGAAATCTGAATTGAATGGCCAGCGTGTCAAACACTCTCTGGTTTATCCTTTGCATTAAACTGTGGCTGGATAAAGCACAGGAGCTGTTCCCATAGGAGTGATGGGAACAGGATTGCCCTCACCTGCAGTGTGGACAGCTGAGCAAATGCACTTCACATCCCTCTGACACAAAATGTTTTTAGGGCAAGAGAAGAAATTAACCCACATGTGCTGTCAGTGAACACTATAATGCTCTAATCATTATATAAAAATATAGACAGAAATGCAGATACATGAAAGCTGGTTTTTAGCTGAATTACAGTAAAAGGAGATATGCATTGCCTTTGTAGATATGTATTACTCAAGCTGTAATAATTTGGATTAATTTCCTCAGGGGATCCAATGGAAACTGCTCTGTGTTCTGTCCTGACAGCACAGGGACAGTTTTATGAGTTCATCCACTATTTATTTCCTTGTCTGGGGGTTGTCTGAAAATCCCACATGTGTGGAAGGGACTCATTGACATGCAGTGAGTGATGTGTATCTCAGCATCTCGATGAACTCTACTCAGTTCTGCAATCTGGGTCTTCTCAGGTAATCCCAAATATCTGAGTTACCACCTTGTTAGCAGCATAAACAGTGAATATCTTGTGTGTGCAGCTACAGGAGCCATAACACACCAGAACCACAGCAACAACCCCCTTCAGGCAGCTTCCAAGCAATATCTTGTAAAATTATGGCTTGTAATGTGTTTGAATAAAGTGTTTGCTCACACAGAAAAATCATCACCCTGGATGTCACCGAGGAAGTTAATTTAAAAGTTAGTTATTTAGGACATGACTTCCAAAATCATCCATACTTGCAAATGATTCTGTTTATGCTTTAAATCTGAAAGGGTAGTGAATTTGTACTGAGTGCTAATAAACAATTACYTCTGTTCACTCTCAGAGAAGCAGGCATCTCAGGGGGGAGCCAAGGAGCACAGCAGAATTAAGAATTAAAATTAGGAATATGGACTATACAATAATTTTCAGAAAAATGTTCCCTTGTATTTCTTCCTAACATAAGTTTGTGTTTTCTGCAGTGCTCTGGGACGTTTGCAAATGACAGGTGCCAAAGAAATTAGGGTGATAACAAAGTTACCCTTTCACAGTTCCTTACATCTCTTACAGCTTCTTATGTCTGCTTAGTCAGCTTTGTCAGCCCTTACTGAAATATCCAGACTGGGAAACTCTTGTTCAACATTTTGATTTTGCAAAGGGGAGTTAGACATGAGAAAAGACTATCAAACCTTTTTAATATTTCACATTGGTCACAGGAGCAGGAAAAGAAGGGTGGCCACAGCTGAAAATGTGCAAATTCCTGTGTTTTATTTCCTCAAACTTTTATTTAGTTTTTAAGTGAAAACCAGCACTGACAGCAAAGTGCAATGCACTCCATGACTTATGCTGTCCATAAAGCCTATGGGATTTACACTGCCATGGGAAGGAGGCTATTTCCATGTTAAAAAGCCATTTATGATACTAATAAAAGTCCACAGGATTTACTTTACAATGTGTGAGAAGCCATTTATGATGTTAAGAGTCAATTTACAATGTCAACAATTGTGTTAGCAGTAAAAATGCAAAGCGGATATACAGCWTTTTTTTTTTAAACTTGTATTGTTGATATTTCCCTGGCAGTGAGTCATGTCTCCACCACAGAGATTTTTCTGGTTTATGCTTTAAATGAAAAAGATAGGGGATAAATTTTTGTTTTCCTTAAGGGAGGTAATCTTAGAGAAAAACTATTTATACAGATGTKCTTGGGACACCTCTGTAATATGGCAGAGATTTCTGACCCATTAGGCAGCTTTTTCTGGCTGCATCAATTTCCTACAACACCAAAGATGTTCTCACTATTCACACACTCATTCACTTGGACACAGTAGTTTTGCTCTAACAGCAAACTTTGAGTACCTGTTTCAATTCTAATTTTTTTTTTAATATTTCTTGGATGAGATCAAATACCAGAGACCTCTAAAGTATATTTTGCTGCCACTTTTAGTAGCACACTGAATAAAGAAAAATAACATTTCTTAAGTACTACTTAAAGGCTCTGAAGATATTGTTTAACCAAAATCTTTATTTATTTACGTTTTGATTACCCAACATCAAACCTACTGGGTAATCACAGTAATAATTTCACATAACTGAGCTGCCATCTATTAGTTCTTACTGTGGTACCAACCACAACTCACTTTCTGTTTGTTCAATCTGATCAGCTGTGGGAGAAGGATTCTCCTCTCCAGGCTGAACAGCCCCCTCTGATCTTGTTTGTGGCTCTGCTACAAAAGTTTTTTATTGTTACTATAATGAAGGCATTACATAATTACTATTAACATAATAAAATTATGAATAACATATGAACAAAATAACTAATAATTAGTATTTATTTAAATTCATAWTTAATAATATGCATTATAGAATATGAATAAAATTATTATATGATTATTATTAGTGCAATAAAAAATCAAGAATTTTTATTGCTCTATATCTAATTGCAACAGGAAAAGAAAATATAGAAATGCAGGTAGAGTGTTTATTAMCAGAAAAAGTGACAGGAATAGTAGTAACACAGTTAAAAGCAGAACAAGGATATGTAGCTACAACTCCTACTTGGAGGATTATTCCCAGCTCACTTCCTCCTATATTTTTTTATTTTACCAAATTAGTTGTTTCAGCAAGAAGGAAATCAGTAATATTCTGATTGCTGACATAAAGGACAAGTCTGAAATCTTAAATACTCAAACAGGCAAGTTYACCCTTTTTCTGAAATGCAGCTCTTCAGATTTTCTTATTGGTTAAATGTTCTTAGGTCTCTTTTTTACAAACAACTGTCCTAACTTTGTGAAGCAGTAAAAACAGCAGTTTTTTAATGGCTGTACTTAAAGAYTCTAAGAATTAATTAAGATTTTTAAAAGTGCACCAGGAAGCCTGAAAAGCTATAAAAAGAATGGATTTTTGGATTTAATTGAAACAGAATCCCAAAYGTAGTGTAACTCAACAGGTAATATATTATATTCAATTAAACACTTTACATTTTTAAAAACATAGACTTTTTTATTCCATAACATCAGCAAATAAAGTCTGCTGGATGTGTTTGAAGCACAATATCCATGAAATTAAGATGTTCTACRGTTGTTATGACCAACTCCTAAGTGCATCAAGCCAGGGAAACAGAAATTAAACATTATGAGCCGCACACATGGATGGACCAATCACGTTTTTGTATCCCAAAAGAAGCTATGAACAACAATGGTTGTGAAATACTTGGAAGTAAATTGAGAAAAAATTAGTGTCTAAATATCTGAATTTATCTGTTGGGTTTTCGAGGACAGGTAGGGAGAAGTTGCCAGAGTCAAGAAGTAGAAAAATAATCATCACTCTTTCCATGTGCTCCCATTTTCAGTTTTACAATGTGTGTCATTTCCCATTCTGTTCAAGTCCTCAAAAAAGCAGGAAGCGAACAGCTGAGGGAAAAAAAAAAAACCACAGTGACAGCAGAGAACCTAAAAGAAAACAGCACTCAAGTTCAGGTGACAGCATGAGTGGGAATTTGGAAACGTGTTGGCAAAATAAAGCTGGAAGTCATGGCAACTGATCAGATTTGTAGCTTTTATTATTGATYTTAGCAGAATAAAATAGCAATACTCAAGTTCAACTTCTACTCTAAAGCATCAATTTCACTGACATCTTGAACTTACAATCAAAAGTGACAAGAGATTTTTGGAATGTAGGTTTTTTGAATATGTCATGCAAATTGCCTGTAGAGAGCTGCATGCCTACATGTCAGTCCCAGAAAATATCCAGAAACCCAGCAAACACAGCAGCCAGCCCCAGTCATGGAGTTCTGCCTCTTAATAAGAGCTAGGAGTGCAACAGATCTGTGTTGATGTGCCAAAAAAAAAAAAAAAAAAAGCTTGGAGGATAAATCTATCCAGCTCTGAGAAAGGATGGAGAGGATGCCTGAAATCTGTGTCTGATAGTGTGCCTGAGTGTGTTTAGCAAACTGATAAGGACACGTTTTTCTCCCTGGGGCCAACTTGGAACAGCATCACTTCCTTCTGAGCAGCTAAACTTGCTTATTTCCCCAAAACAGGGTGAAGATGGAAAAGCTGCCTTGTGGGAAYATGTCCTGGGAATGGTGGGGTTACACCAGTGAGAAATAAAATCACAGCAGTGACAAATGACAGGGGCTGGACACTTGTCAGTGATTGCAGAAGARTTTCCAGGCTTTCCTTCACACAGAGGCCACGGGCCAAGGGATGCTTGGGGAGCAGTGCACACAGCACTGAGGGAAGCCTTCAGATATTGACAATATTCTGGAGGATTTGCTGTGAGAACCTGAATTTGATCTAGATATTCTCTTCTTCAAAACTTTGGAGAATTAATAAAACTTCAGATGGTTGAGAGATGATTTATACCTATAAGCTTCATATGGACCAAGCCTCTTCCAGCTTTAGGCAGCAGAGGTGGGGAGCTCTGACCATAAATCAGCAGGAACAGCATGGTGGCCACGGCCTCCATCCTGCTTGGCCTGTGCCACTGCTGTGCTGGGCACTTCTGCCACTGCAGGGGCAGGGAGCGATGCCTGACACTGGGGATTAAAGGGAAAAATAAGACTTTCAGTGTTGCTGCTCATCCTCAATACTCCATTTTCCCTCCACAGCAAAGGGGTCCAGGAAGCTCCTCCCTTCCTCCACCCCAGCCCTTCTCCTTGTCTCATCCTCAGATCAGAAAAATTCATGTTTTCCTTTTCTGCTCAAAAACACAGAGTGCATTATGCAGTCCCATGTGTTCACCTCCCAGAGAGCACAACATGGRGTTTACACTGAAGTAGGTATTGCCTGGCTTTTCTTCTATAAAAATGAAGCATTTTTCACACCTGTCCCCACGTTAAGATTATGGTATTTATTTCTCTAATCTATAGTGTAATTACTCTTTCTCATTTCTTGATCCTTTGGGTTTGATTCTGRTTATAATTTTGCTAGTTACACTTGAAATGTTATAGGAGATTCAAAGTTCCAGAGAGAAATATCCACTTTTGCTCAAAGAAGTCAGAGCAGCACAATCAGTCATGTCCTTCAAAGCCATTTGCTGAATTTGTAGAAGGCATCAAAGTAACTCCAGTGATGTTAGTGGGGTCATATCTCCATCACTACAAATTAATGAAGCTTCACTAAAGAACTCTATCAGTTTATATCATTGTAGCTTTGCACAGATCTCAGACTTCATTATGATGGGGGTTCATACATGAAAGCTGAAGGAAGATAAAGAGGAGGGAAACATTAATTCAGAATTATGTGCTGAGATCCCATTTTAATTTTTCCTCCGCTGTATTTTGGCAAGTAAAATGTCACTGAAAATGAAGCCTCAGCCCCAGATGCCTCCTGAAGCACTTGGAAAACAATCCATCAAAGTTCCACACATTTAGTACTGTCTGCCTCTTTTTCTCTGCTTTTCTCTGCTCTCTAAATTTGTTACCTCAAATGCACAAGGATGAGGCTCCCTCCTGGACATCTCAGCTATTCCTGCTGCTCTCCCTCACCTGTGGTCCCAGTTCTCCCCAGTGACATTCCTGGGAGTGAGATGGCACAAACCTCAATGAGATGGCACAGTGGGACTTCAGCCACAGGAAGGRCAGCAGGAGTGGAGAGCTGCCAAATCAGACATGACTTTTTCTTGAACTAATGATGTTTGGGATGCATGATGAGGTCACTGCAGGATACTGTGTGTTCTGAAAGCTCCAAGAGCCATCAAAATAATCATAACATGCAAGYGCTTTAAAATGCTTTATTGCATTAAAAAAAATTATTTTTTGTCACATTGTTTCATTACTGTACATTCCTGTGATTCAAAAGATGACAGCTAAAATGCTTCCATGTGTTTTTAAACTCAGTTGTGCAGCTTCCCCCACTGTGATGAAGCTCTCTACACACTCCTTGACTCAATCTGAAAATACAGAAATGAAGTGCTAAGAATGGAAATCCATGGCATTGAGATTTCCCAAAGCACAAAATCTCACATTTTACTTCAGTCCCTTTCTATTTTTCACATTGTTTTAACACCATTTTGCCTCACTTGAACTTATTTTCCCTCAGCAACTTCCAAGTCAACACCTGAATCCTCACCCAGAAATGTGACCATATTCACAGGGGTCTTAGGATGAAGGAAGAGACAAGGATCTGACTCCATGKTTCAGAAGGCTTGATTTATTATTTTATGATATATATTACATTAAAACGATACTGAAAGTATAGAAGAAAGGATTTCATCAGAAGTCTGGCTAAGAATAGAAAAGCAACGGAATGATAACAAAGGCTTGTGTCTTGGACAGAGAGTCTGAGCCAGCTGGACTGTGATTGGCCATTAATTAGAAACAACCACATGAGACCAATCCCAGATGCACCTGTTGCATTCCACAGCAGCAGATAACCATTGTTTACATTTTGTTCCTGAGGCCTCTCAGCTTCTCAGGAGGAAAAATCCTAAGGAAAGGATTTTTCACAAAAGATGTCTGTGACACAGAGGAGATTTGTTTACTTGCCCTCCATCTCTCCCTGTAGGGCATTGTGAAAAAAAACCCCATGGGCAGCAGCTCCAAGTTTTAAATGYGGAATTATGGTGTCACAATTAGGGACTGCAGAGACACAGGGCTGTTCTCGGCAGAATTCCAAAATTCCAAAACTTATGAAGAAACATCAGAGCAAACAAGGCAGTCACATTTTCCAAGTAAAGAAGGTGCAGGACGGTGAGATTCTGCTGGACCCTGTCTTGCTCTAGAATATAAAGCTGTAAAATAATTAGGGAAGGAGTCAGACAACAACAAAAAGGACACAAAAGTCTTAAACCATGATCTTCTCCCCCTCTGGCTCTTTTTAGGAATGAAGAGGGGTGACCAGAGAGAGCTGTGGATTGAACTTGAGGAGCATGAGTTCACTTCTTGGCTTCATCCCATCCTCTCTGTGTGGCTCTGGGAAAGCCTCTAAATCTATTACATGTGCCATTTTCAGGCTATCAAAGCTGYGAGAGAATTTTCCCATCTCACAGGAATAAAAACCATTAACTACAGCAAACTGCTCAGCTCTTATAATTAAGGGGATTGTGTTCAATGAGTGCCAAGACCAGGGGCTTTGAAGCTGATATTGAAAGATATTTTGGTGTTTAAATATGCTGGGCAATTTAATTGAAACCTGGGAATTAAGAGCTTTTGAAAATCCCAATATATAAAAATCCTTAATTYTGCCTTTACAACTTAATAAAACTCAGCTGGAGTAGGAATCACACCACAGAATTTGCTATGAAAACCGTTCCATGCCCAAGCAGGCAATGTACAAACAGGAATCTAAAGTTCTTTGGGCTCTTGCTTTCTTCAACTGATTTAAAAATCTCTCTTAAATGCTTATGAGTGACAGCAAAAATTTAAATTTTAAAACTMTTTTGGAAAATAAGATTCAAGGTTTAGGTTTCATTTTCAGTGACAGACCTACACTTTGCAAGAAAAAGCACCAAACCTCAATGCTGCTGAGAGACCCTCTTCCATTCCTTACAGATTTAATCTATTTCCCATTTGAGGGTCACTATGTATACAGGTTTTATTTATTTAGAGCAAAAGATCTGCATTAACTTATTTAAAGAATCAGAGTATAAAACTCTGAAAAAGCACATATTTTGATTTATTTGTAGTAGAGGCAAAGACACACACAGTCTTTTAGAATAACTACAGAGAATGACGAACACTGAACAGRAAAATCACAGCCATGGATTTACTGATATTGCTTTATTATAACACACAATATAATGCAATTCTAAAGTGCACACATGTTTGAATTAAATAAAAATATTGTATTCTATGTATAACAGTCTTATTATATTGGATATTTTGTACTCAGTGTACATTCCTTCATCCATCCATCCATCCATCCATCCATCCATCCATCCATCCATCCATCCATCCATCCATCCATCCATATGACATCAAAGTAGATTTAATGACAAAAGGAAAGAAGTAATGGACTTAAATGTTATAACTTCATTTTCTAGCAATATTCTAATCTTAAAGCTGTTTATATTGTTTTTCATAGCTTTTAAAATATTTTTTATATTTAATCATTAAATTATTTTGAATGTTTTTGGTAGGAGGGTTGTTTCAGAGTGACAAACACATGATGCACACATATACTGAACTGTTCTCCTACTGTTATATTTTAAGATTTGGGACATTAACAAGTGAGAAAACAACCAGCCTATTCACCTCTAAAAGGTATTAACTTATTTCTCAGGGCTTGGCTGGTGCCTGTGTCTCTGCATTAGCTCATGATAGCAAATTTAGTGTATAAAACTTTTCCTATTAATTCAGGTATGTACTGGTGAAATGAAGAACTTAATTTAATCCTAAATTGAATGTGAAGAAACCCAATGTATTTRGCTAAATTATGCTGCTTATTATAAAGTGCAAAATTGGGTCTAATCTTTTTATATAATGCTCCTTTTCCTAGAAATCATTCTTCAAACTGCTGAAGTGATAGTTGAATTGTTTTGCATAGGAAATTTCATTTCTGTTTTGGCTAACTGAAAATACTCAAATATTTCATTTCCACCCACACTTTTCACTTTTCTCAGAAAACTTCTTTATTAAGTTCATTTGGAAATGGAAACAAATAAGAACATTATTTTGATATGAGAAAATTTGAAATAAAATAACTTGTAATGCAAAAATTTCCAGGTCTTAATTAAAATATACGGTTTCCCATGGAAGAAAACATTTTTAAAAAGAGAAGCATATTGGTTATTTGATAACCTCTCTTGAAAAAGCACAAAGAGAGCAATTAGTTCTAAACAAAAGGAAAATTAACATAATTTTTAAAGTGTTTAGTGAGAAAAATGTCTCAGTTTTCTTGATAAATGCAAGCATCCAATATTCTTCATAATCTTATCTACAGTATCAAATAGGTGTAACAATTTTAATGACATCAGTATCTACATAAATCAAACTATTCATTGCTCTTCAGAGTATGTAAATATTTCCCCACACTCATTTAAACTCTCTGAAAAGTCTCATGTTKGCCATAGAGAAAACAATCATGCATTGGTGTTGGTGTAGGTGTTGCTGCTATTAGTAGCTGCAGTGGTAAAATGGTAAATTTATCAAGAGTTAAATCCTAAAATTTTACAAATYAGACATCAGTTCCTCAAAAATTGTAATTGGAGATTTATTTGATGGAAATAAAAAGTCAAGTGGTGATATCCTTGCTAGACACCATGTCAGTGGTTAAGACAAAGTGGAGGAAGGTCCAAAGGTTTTTTCTTCATCCAACAGAAAGGAGCTGCTTTTCAAAGCYGCCTTTTTGTTATTTTGCTTTTTTAAATGATCCTCTTCATTTGAATGGAATATTTCCTGTAATACACACATAAATTTAGGTGTTTCAGCTTCATCTAATCTCTTTCTCACTGTTTGGCCACACAGTTCAATTATTCATGCAATCTATCCATGCACRTTTCCCAGAATGAAGAAGCAATTAACATCTGGGCAGAGCTGCCCCTCTTCTTTATTACAGTGATCCACAGTCCTTTATGAAACAGAAACAGATCTCAAAGAAGCCCCCATGTATCCTGAAATATTTGCATCAGTGGAAAATATGACCCACTACATTTACTTACCAACCTTAGTGTCAAAATTGTATTTGAATGGGAGATTAGAAAAATAATCTTGCACGGTTTGGTTTGGTTTGGGATATTTTTGTTTTGTTTTACACTGCTTTAAATCTACTTATTTTCCCCACCTTATGCAAAAAAAAAAAATCTTAAAAAAACCTAAGTGTCCCAAAGTCTTCAGGTCATTGAGAATCCAGAGCTTTTAATAGTTTCCTTATTTTTACTGCATTTCTACAAATATTCTCAGTGGGAATGCCCCACAGTCAGTAGAGCAAGTTCTTTGCACATCCTGCTAATGCCTACAGCTCAATATTAATGCAGGATGGACCCTTTGAGATTCACTGAACTAATCAAAAATAGTTTTAAGAATTGGCAGTAGGGATTGCCTCTGGACAAAGAAAATTAGTGTTTACTTAACTCCCAAGGCCATCACCAAGCTTAGATTTTTCTACCTTCTTGATATCTCTCCTGGTTTGGGTTTTCGGTTTGCTTGCTGTCACACTGGATAAAGTGATCCTGAGAAAGTCCATGAACAATTCTAGAGTTGGAAAYAGCTTCAGAAACTCCAATACCGGTGAGTGGAAACAGCTGAGGCTTAACTGCTGCCTGCTGGTTGATATCTTGAGGTGTTTGGTGATTCCTCACTATTCCAGATCCTATCAGAGCATGGGAATCTGAGATTTTGCCTCAGGCAGTGCTGAGCAGCCTGTTCCAGTGGGAGGTGTCCCTGCCATGGCAGGGGAGTTGGAGCTGAAGGATCTTTAAGGTCTCTTCCAACACAAACTTTCCTGCAATTCTGGGATTCTGTGATTCTGTGTTCTGTGAAAAAAGGCAGGAAAGAAAAGAGTGTTTAGACCTACTAACCAAACCATTCATATATCACCTACATCTTCTCTTCACCTGAACACACTGATGTCTCAATAATAATTGTACTCTATGCTTAAATCTTCTCTTCACCTGAACAATAGGGCATTATAATTATTGTAGTTACAATAACTATAATTATTAGAGTAACTATACTCTATTCTTCCTTGTACATGCTACCTTCAGGACTATCCCAGCCTCTTTTACYCTGAAAAAACTGCTGTCCAAAAAGGTTATTAACAGCTGCAGTCAYCATGTCTTTCTCCTTTGTGCCTCGCAAATAAATGTGAATTTCTGGAATTCATAAAAGGGAATGGACTATAAAGTGTGCAAAGCAAAAATCTTTAATGTGGTGCTTTTTGTTTAATGCTGTGGTATTTTGTTCCCCTAAGTGCCTGCTGTCCTTGGTAAGAGGCATTGTGGCCATAAGTTAAAGAGCTGGCTGGGGACTGTGAGAACCTGATTTCAATTCATGGCTTTTCTGGTGCTCTGTGGAGTGACCTTGAACAAATGAATTTCTGTCTCTACTCCCTGGTTTTACCATCCATTTAAAAAGCCACAGGGATTATAATAGTGACCTTTTTATAAAATGCTGTAAGCGGTAAAGTTTTTAAGTGATAATATTGATGACATCATAATACTATTTTCAGAAAATTGATTTAACTGCTGTTATTATTATTATTTTAAATATTTTATAATTATARCCTGTAACTGAACTGAAAACTAAGAGGCAAAACTAGATATATTTGAAAACAGGCAACCAAAAATTATTTCATCTTACGTTGCAGTGTTGTGTCCCCAGAACGAGGTGAGAGATGAAAATTTGACTCCAAGTTCTCAGAAGGCT
>JACDOX010000021.1:2159465-2188518 GCA_014549065.1 Cardinalis cardinalis
ATTTTATTAGCAACACGTTGGAGAAATCACAAAAGGGATTTCTGAGTATCCCGTAACAAAGCAAGCCTTTTATACACTTTTGAATGCAGGATTACATCATATCACATTCATAATCATATCCTTKCATGCATATTCATAGGGKGCGTGGTGTAGGCGGAGCGTGGGCGGGGACATCTCTTTTGAGGAATATCTTGAGGGTCGTTCCKGTKGCCTTCATCATGGGCRGTGGTCTTCTGATGAGTCTTCCTCCTTAAACTTTTGAACTCCTTCCCYAATTTGGTCAATTCCCGGTGTACTTGGCTTGATCCCCATAGCTTGGCAAGGCTCTTAGGGTCAGTTTGACATTTGCTGGCTCCGAAYATGCTTAGCTTATCAATTCTCTATCCCTATCTTCTTTTCCTGTCATGGTGTTTCATACCTTAGCCGATTTATTGCTTTATGTGTTTCCCAATGCTGTGTCTCCCAATGCTATGCTTTCTTCAAACGCCTCACATTCTTATGTTTTAACTCATTATKTCTTGAAGGCTATCTGTTTTGGGGCTTCAGATTGATGGGCACAGAAAGAGCAGGGCTGAGAAAAGGATAACCACTTCTGTCTCCAAGGAGAACTCCATAGAATCAGAGAATGATGTGGGTTGGAAGGGACCTTAAAGATCATTTAGCTCACATACTGCAAAATAAAACAGCGAAAAAAAAATTACAAATATTATATTATTTGTCAACAAATCCTCTGCACATCTTTTTCTGCTAAGAGGAAGGAGCCATAATCACTGCAGCAGTATTAAGGGTCTTAAAGGCAAATTAATAAATAAAATGCCTGGACTTGCTCTCTTCTCCCAACACAAAGCTTGAGTGAGTGAGTAAGTAGTGAACAGGAGGTGTGTTTTGCATCTAAATTCAGAAAAAGCTGTTAAAGCAAGTCATACTTATGCATTTTTAAAACAACAGCTTGAAAGTTTCCCAAGAAGGCCTTTCAGTCATTACAAACATCTATAAATATTTCAAAGCTGCAGAAAGAGCAGAAAGCTTTAAACCTCTGTGAGAAATGCCCGCAATTGGTGAACAAGCACCAGGTTTCTCTGGAGRGGAATCCCAGCAGGTGTTGTAAGGACCCCCACAGGGTTTAAAGGGAGTAACTGTGGCCAGGYTTAGTAAAACAAAACCCACAGAAACCCTTCTGAATCTGCCCTAACTTTTAGCATTGCAGAAAGCCTCAGGGTTCATCCACCATCAATTCAGACATCTGAATTTACCAGATATAAACCCCCAGTCTCCTATTGCTTCTAGTGCCCAAAGAAATCCAGAAATTTGAGRTTCCTGATCAGTCATGGGATGGCCCAAAGATGCAAAAATCCAGGAGGCAATTCCAGTAAAACTTCCAGGATAATTAYTCAGCTGTCCCAGGTGTCCCAGGGTTAATGTGAGCTGGGTGAGGCTTCTTATCACCTCTCAGGTGCTGTTCTAGGAAAGTGCCCTGTTGCTGTTCAAATTATTGCAGTTCCAGTGCTCCCCAGTTGTAATACCAGCCCATATAAAAATTCCAGCTAGTTCCAGTAAAAATTCCAGCTAGTTCCAGTAGTAGCACATGGGCCCAGATTTGCACAGATTTCCTGGTTCAGCAGGAGCGTCACTGACATCTCTGAGTTTAAAAGGGAGCAGATAAAAGACGGTTTTACCATATATAGGTCGATGTAACCTAGATTAAGTTTTGTATAATTCCATGAACTTTGCTAGAGTTGCTCTGTGTTAGCTCAGGCAGGAACATGCTGCTCTCATCTTGACATAAAACTGCTTTGGGAAAWGGGATCTCTTTTGGTGACAGGCTGCATTTGCATCTGGCAGCTGTGATTGATATAGTGCTGGCCAGTCCATAATATCACTGAGCTGCAAATGTCACATCTTTTAGAGTCACTTATCACCTGAGGTAAGACCACACAGATGGGTGCACCAAAAATACAGAATACATCTACTGGGAATACCTGCTGGAGCCAGGAGCACCTGCTCACACTTTTTTCATCACTTTCTACTTTTAAAGCCACATTTTTCTACTGGAAAAAAAACACTGTGAAAGAGTTTTGGCTGTAAAAAGAGAGGTCTGTCATGAAAATAGAACAATGTGATGTGGTGGTTGGGTCACTGTCCRTGGAGATATTTAAAAGATGTGAAGATGGGGTGCTYATGGACATGATTTAGTGCTGGTGCTGGGKTAACTGTTGAACTTGACAAMCTTAAAGTTYTTTTCCAGCCTAAATGATTCTATGATTCTATGAATGACAGTAAAAGCAAATATTTTCATGTGATTCTGACTGGTTTATGTAAAAATAATTTTAAATTTCTTGCTCCCTCTCCTGAATTAATGAGGCAACTGGCCAAAGAGAAGAGCATCTCTGTGCCCTATTTAGTCTAAGAAAATTAGATAGAAGAAAACTTCTAAGAAAACTTCACCTGAAAAGCAGCATGGATGACTAGCTTGGAGGAATTAGCACAAATAAGTTCAATTAATGCTTTTGTGAMCTGAAAAAAAAGTGGAGAGCTCAAGTTCTGTAGGAGATACTCACTGACTGAAGACCAAAGAGCAAGGCATGGCTCCTGTGACCAGACTCATTTATTTATTAAATCTGCCCAGGTCATGCTCTAGGAGCTTTGACAGAACTTTGGAAGGGTTCAGAACCACAGCTAAACCCAGGAGAGTTTTTCCACTGCCTTGATTCAGGCCTCTAAAGCAGCATATGCAAGATTTTGTGGGTGTGTGTGCACAGTGAGTTTTGCTTTGGTTTTCTTTTTCTTACTTTTCACCCTCCAGAAAATGTGAAGGGTAAGCAGTGTTAGAAAAGACATCAGAAATTTTGGCTCAGCACTGGTCCAGATGTCTGCATCTTTGCTCACAATTGCATCTTTAAAAGACAAGAAACAATGCCCCATCCACTTTGGGGATACTCTAGATGAGAACAAAAAAAGAAAAAAAAAAAGAAAAATTAAGCATTTGCTGGCAAAGAGTGATTCTATCATCGGGCCAAGCATTTTTTAAAAGCCTCTGGGACTGTGAGTTTAATTTTGCTGTAAGGCTCCAAATCCAGTAAAGCTCTCACTGGAATCACATTTGTGAGGGCAATTGGCTCAGGATGGCTGGATAGACATTTTGCCTTTCAAGCATATGTCTCTGAAATGGTGGTTGCCACCTGGCAGACTGTTAAATTTCAGCAAGGGATGGAAAATTTATGATTATTTTTCTTAGCCTGAAGAGGAGAGTTTATGATTCACCCCTAACACRACTTTACTGCTAACATGCAGATCTTGTGTCACTTGTGCAGGTCCTGTTTCAAAATCCACAAGAATGGGGTAAAAATCAGGCCCAAAGAGRCTTTTGCATCACAATCTTGCTGGTGGAAGCGAGATATACAACAAATCCCCTGAAGAGACATCTGCATTAATTGTCAAATCAGCTTTCATCACACTTAGCTCCTGTAAGAAGATGAGCTGCTACCAGATGGTGCAGCTGAAGATGATCTGGGTGTCATACAGGTTCTTTCAATCAAATGCACAGGAATCAGCTTTTTGAAAATTAAGCTGGCAAGTTTTGTTAACTTCTGGGAGTTCAGCATAAAGACAGTAGAATTCAATCTCATTTTTCTCCTCTCTGGCCGTTCAGGGATGAGAACTCTCTCCAAAGCCACACTGGACAGAGATTTAAACACAGATTTAAACACAGGCTGACCACAAGGAGGTCCTGATGCTGGAAACCACCACAACATTCTTTATAAAAGTGTCTCTAAAGTAAGGTGTGGAACTGATTTTAACAAATTTCAGGTTTGTGCAACACTTCTTCACTCTTTCCAGGGTTATCTTTTTCCAGCCCTTTTCAGGAGTTCAGGAAAATACAAAGTTTTCACAGATATTACTCATTCCAAATGGAATGTTTCTATTAATTTTGAATTTTGCCACTAGAGTGGATATTTTCTTCTTTTTATTGGGTTGGGTTTGGTTTGGTTTGGTTTGATTTGGAGAATTTAGGCTGTAAAAGAAGCCTCAATGTCACTAGAAGATCCTTGAACTTTCATAATTCAAATAATTGCAGTATTCTAATTTTACATATATATATATACACACACAGCTATATGTATTATGAACAAACACATATATATATATGCACACACATGTATTCATGTATACCTGTATATATATATACTGCATGGAAACAGCAAAAAACATGAAAAAGAATCACATTAACATGTCACCACACAAGACAGAATTTTTTCGTGAGTTTCATTATTTTAAATCCTGAGGAATCAATTTCATAAGGTGATTTAATGTACTAATTTGATTTTATTTTTTACAAAGCTTCTGCCATTTGTTCTCATATGAGTGCCAACGCCTCCAATAAAATTTCTTTGTATTTTTTTTTCTTTTAGAAGCTCTAGCCCTATCTGATTAAACCAGCAATTGGTTTGACTACATCTGAAACACAAGGGCTATGAAAAATCTCACCCACACTGAGATCTCTACAGCTCATGTGCACAGTCAAGGTTCTGTGGAAGTGGAAGGAAATAGAGGTTGTTAAGTAGAGATTCCTCTAGAATATTTTAGACTGTGATAATTCATATTATTTTAGTACCACATGTAGATATCCACGTTTTATCAGAGGAATCTCTTTTCTTCTTCCACCACATACCAATAAGGCACACAAACGGGCAGGTGATCCATCTGACCTGTGTTAAACAACTTTTGGGGATGAGATGGCTCTGCATCTGAAGGTTCCTCTTCCCACAAATTGTAGAGGGATAATAAATTACTCCAATGGTTTATATTTGGTCTGATTATTTCCAATTTGTTCTGGCAGTCATGTTTATCACCAGGTCAGTCCATTCCTAGAAAAAACAATAGGAAGAGTGGTTGGTTAACAGATTGCTGTTTTCAATTTCACATTTTTGTTTTGCATTTTTATTGTAAAACATGCTTTTCCTTCACTTGAAGAAGCAACAACCTCATTATTCCCTCCCTCAAAATTGTTTCCTTTCAAAATATTACTATCAAAACTCTTAAAGATTATAACACTGCTGACAACAAAGGCACAAGTAGTCAATCCAACACCTTCAAATGATGAAATCACTTTAACTATACTTTGTTTGTGTACTGGTTTCCAAAGGCCAGGTTATTCTCCTCCCTTTATTCAAGGACAATYTATTGAGTCAATCAATTTTAGTTAAGCACCAGATTTTCCTCTTCTGTTTCCACCTCCAAGATTAAATGGCATAATTAAAGTGTGGTTGCTAAGCAAAATGCTGATTACCTTTTTGATGGGTAGAAAGCTCCATCTGGATGTTTCATAGCTTTTATTCATTTTTCACAACTGATTTATTTACCTTTAAATAGTACAGAAACATTTTATGGTTATACAGTGTAAAATAATAGCAAATTCCTGCAAATACCCATAATTTTTTAGTCCCTAGATCTAGGAGGAAGGGAAAGGGGAATGAACCAGGATAAAACCAGTAAGTACAGATCACTGAAATGCTAGGTAAGAACTTCAAAATTTGCTTMAGGGAGTAAGTTAAAACCAAACTCAATGGTGGATTTTTAAAAAGTGTCAAACATTGATCTAAATCTAAAAAACAATGTCATAAATTTGAGTTTGTAAAAAGCAAGACAGAAATCCATGGAGTTATGAAAGAAGATAAAGTAAAAAAAAAATTAAAAATATAATTTTTGYATAAGAAAATCTATTTTTATCTAGACTTAATGTGTGGAATTTTACTGTTGAATTAAATAATTAATTTTCTATTGAATTAAATTCAGTTGATATAAATCATCATATACAAGGAGTCTGTGGTTGKTTATTTAGTGGAGATCTACCAATATCTAGMCAGTGMGAAATTCTTCTGAGTTTCATCAAAAAACATTATAAAAAGTAAATGTTTTCATAGCACTGAAGGAAATGTAAGAATTGAAATYRTATTCYRAATAGCAGAARCACTAAAAATATACTGAAAATTACATTTGAATTTTCACTCTGATTTTATGGAAGAATATAGGGAAAAATTGCCAAGATGGTGAGAGTTCCTTATTTTTGATTCCTTTTTCTATATGAAGAAGAATTGTTTTAAAGCACTTCATACCAGACACAAAGGAAATTTCTCCTTTCTTTGGTAAACTCTTGATCTGAGTTATGACAAAGCAAATACATTTTGGCMGATGGAATAAGTGGCAGCAGATTTCCCTTCTCTTTGATGATACACCACCAATCCTGTGGRAACCCAGGGCACTGGGAATATTTCTCTCTCTGCTCTGGGGTGCCCTGACCCCCAGGGCAGCACTGACTTTGACCCTCATCCATGGAGAAAGTTTCCTAGACTTCAAGGTAGACTGGAATCCACAAAAGTGTGAAATAGATTACAGAGAGCAGTGYAGGTGTATCACTTGGTGAGAAATTGAGGTTTTGGGGTTTTTAGTGTGTTGCGGATGGCAGCAAGATGGAGGGCACAGGGTGTCATCCTGGGTTTCTTCTTCATGCTTCTTCTTCCTTCTTCTTCATGGGTTTGGGTGGCATTTTGTAATTGGGCAGAAAAGTCTGCATTGGGGGCTCTGTGGGATCAGTTATTGGGTTAAAAGGGAAAATAATCTTGGTGTCAGTTCTTACCTAGATAGTTTAGTCTTAAAAGCCCTTGTAACAAGAGATTGTTGGCCATTTCGTGCCTTCACAGCGTTTGACTTAAGACCTTGGAGAAGGCTTKTAGGTTTAGAATAGAAC
Source organism: Cardinalis cardinalis (assembly GCA_014549065.1). Lineage (NCBI taxonomy): Eukaryota > Metazoa > Chordata > Aves > Passeriformes > Cardinalidae > Cardinalis > Cardinalis cardinalis. Next base: position 2,166,211 of record JACDOX010000021.1, read on the forward strand.
AGTGAAACAGACATGAAATAAGAATAAAGATYTGTAGTTGAAGCAGAAATAYGTTTTAAGCAAGTAGAAATAGGCCTCATAAAAGTGAACAAATAGGTTAAGCAAGATAGAAAACAATTAAAGTCTAGCAATAGAACTTGTTATAAAGTTAGTAAAAGGTAGAAGGTACAATAATAAGTTTCTGTAGAGTTTTATGATTGGATAAGAAAAGACGCATTGCGGTAAATCATGTAAAACATAGCAATCAGCAATTGGTTATGAAGATGCCAGTGAGCTTTGTGGAAGTAGCTGATTGGATAAGAAATTTATAAAAGACATTGTAACTAGAATTCTAACAGCTTCTGATGCAAGGCTTCTGATGTGATGGCTTTAGATGTAACAACCTTACAGTCTCACYCTTCTRTGAGACTGATTTTGCAAYAATTTATCTTTTAAATRTCTCTTCAGTCKACCCCATCTTTCTGTATCCTGAACATCCATTGCTCTGCCACAAAGTCCTGCTGGAAAATCCTTCTGGAATTTAGCACRTTATGTTTATTACAAGAGTTAATACACTAATAACTCATCCTTTCCCATTTTAAATAAAGAAATAAATAAAACAAATGTGAAATCCCACACATGASGTGGTGCAGCGCCATGGGTCAGTAGGGGTTGGGGAGCAGCAGACCAGGTGCCACAGCTCTGAAGGGAAGCCCTTGGGGTCAGGGTGGGCAGCAGGCTGTACCTGAGCTAGCACTGTGCCCTCAGGCTCTTCTCAGGTTGTGAAAACATGCAATGGGTGCAAGTTGCAAAAAGGAACATTCTGGTTAGCCTGAATGAAAATGTATTCACTGTGTTGCTGCAAAAATGTGTGCATTGAGGGGCAAACCCATGTCTGTCCTCAAGGGTTTTAGGAACTTGACTGGACAGTGTCCTCATAAACCTGTCCTAGCTTTGGTGTCAGTCCAGATTGATAAGAAAGCTGGAATAAAGATCTGGAGGTTTTCCTCCTGACACTGCCCTTCACCACTACTCCCACCTCGCCCAGTCACCTCTGGCTGTCTCAGGTAATCTCTGCAGACGTGATCAAGTTGGTTTCCTTCACATTCTCCAGGCTTCTCCCTGCCAGYCAAGGCTACCAAAACTTTCCAAGTTCAGATTTTGCTGCTTCCTTATGCCACAGTCTCACTGACTTCCTTGGATTTGCTCCTAATCCATAATTGCTTATGGATGAATGTTTATAATCTGACTGAAAGGATTACAACCCAAAGGAAAGGCAATGTAGCTGCCTAAGGAAAAGGTGTTCAATGAGCACTGGGAAAATCTTAAACAGGGATTCCTTCCTCCAGAGCTATGCTCACCTCAGATGAGCTCACCTCAGTGCCTTAAAGCTCAGATTACTCAAGAATCATCCCAGGCCTCAAATATCCTTGTGTCTGGTATGAAATGTTTCACAAGTTCTTTAAAACAATGCTTCTTAATATAGAAAAATTAATCCAAAACAAGGAACTCCCACCATCTTGGCAATTTCTTCTCCTATCTTCTTCCATGGAATAAAAGTGAAAATTCAAATGTAATTTTCAGTATATTATTAGTGCTTCTGCTATTTGGAATATGATTTCAGTTCTTRCATTTCCTTCAGTGCYATGAAAACATTTAATTTTTGTARTGTTTTCTGATGAAACTCAGAARAATTTCTTACTGTATAGGTATTGGTACACATCCACTAAATACTCAACCACAAACTCCCTGTATATGATGATTTATATMAACTAAAACTTATTGGGTATTAATAAAAAACAACTGAGAACACAAATAAATGGGAGAAAACACTCAGCRATATTTTTCTAGTTTGTATTATGATTTTTTCTAACATAAAATTGCTTTTTTTTCTTGACCAATGTTTCCATACTACCTGGAAAGTTACTTAYGTGGAAAACTAATTAACAGGCACAAAGTATTGCACTGCAGGCTTCCTGTGTTGAGTAAATTAAGATGATGATGAACTTCTCACTTTCATAATTTTTCTCACAGTTCTGTTACTAAACCTGCTGCCACTGTCCAAACAAAACATTGCAAGTTCTTCCCTTATGTTTCGTAGGCCACAATCAAAAGGGCAGTGGTTTATTACACAGGTAATTAGAACTTAATTTTCCCCAAATTCCCAAAAATTTGATGCTTTACTGGTCATACATTCCAGGAAAGGTATCTATCCTGACAAATACAAAAAAAATGGCGTGTGAAGTCATATATTTATAAAGAGATTTCTCAAAGCCAATAACAGGGATTGGATACTAAATTGTCCATGAGTAGATATGGAAATTGGTGCTTGATTGTTCTTTAAAACTCCTCCCTTAGTGATATGAGCAAACTTGAAGAGACATCTTGTCTCCTGCTTTAGGAGCAACATGAGGCTGGATCCCAAGCTGACATAAATCAACACAGCTCTGACAGGTCTCTGTTGATTTACACCAGCTGAGAAATTGTGTCTCTGCACAGATATCTATCACTGAGCTGCTGAATGATTAATAYTCACATCCTTATTAAGCTTTCCACCTTTGTCTTGGGTTTGTTTTTCCTCACATCCATCAGATGATTCCTGAAAAGGTATTTTGTACTAATGTATTTCCACCACATGCAGCTCTGAGATTGTCTAAAACTGCCGTGAATGTTTCCCGAAAYTGTTAGAACTGAAAATGTTTAGAGAGCAAAGCAAAAACATTTTCTTTTCTAAGCTGGTTTGGTTTTTTCTCCAATTTGTGCACACAATACTTCTTCATTTGGGAGCAGGGGAAAACATTGCCTGCCAACAGAGAAGGAAAACATTTCTTGTTAATAGAACCTTAACGTGTCCATATCACTATATTTCCCTGATTTATATTAAAGGAACCATATTTGCACTCATTACAGAGAAAATTGTCCTTTTTGCATTAAAAGAGATGCTGTAATTATTATCATATTGGCTCAGAAATGCTAAAAATGGGACAGGATAGGACAGGAGGACGTAATAGCATGTTTTAAATACTGCCCTCCACCCCAGATCTAATTTAATTTTTTTTTGTAGACTGTCTTTGAACCAAAAGATGCAGATGTTGTCCTCTTGCTGTGAAATTGATTGGAAAGTGTTTTTCCTTAACCACATGTGGTCTCTGTACAGGAGCCCCTCCAAACTTCAGTGAGGCTCCAAAAGAGCAAACTGTATCCCACTACTATTGAAAGAATCCAAGSAGTGCTTCCATCAGAAATTATGAATTCTTCCTCAATGCCAAAAAACCCAAACCAAACCAGGAAATGAAAATAGAGACAGTGGCATTCAGAGCTGTTGTTTCTAAAAAGAAAACAGGGGAGGAAGCACTGATGAAATGGTGCCAAACCCATAGGTCCACCCAGGCACATGGGGGAGCTGACACTTTACAATTAAGAGTCTAAACCAGCTGCAGTTCAATTAAGTTCCCTCCAATAAAACATCTGTCATTGTGGAAKTTGCATAGGCATCCTTCTTCAAAGAAATATGCTTACTTAAATAGAAATTAGACCAATAGAAGTATTTTATGTATTTCTYCCCAGATCACGTGCAAGGTATTGATGATTTTCTTGCTTAATTTTCTTCAGCCTATCTCCTGTGAGTGATTTATAAAGAAAAGTCTCAGAGAAGCAAGAATAATTCCTTAGGGTATAAATACCACATCTGCACACCGACCTGACTGATAGCGCGGTGACAGAAACCTAATGTTTATTTATGTACATGGGAGATTCAATTTAATATTAGCTCAACTTTTTTATCACTATTTGTATTTGCTTGCATACTGAAATATAGGTAATTTCAGAACATGCATAAATTCTTCCAAATAAGTTAAAGAAGATATCTGATAACTGTCATTGCCTACACATTTCCTGGAATTATTAAACTATTTTTAAATCCTACCATTCTGATTTTTCTTTTTAATTTAATTGATTGGAATACAAACAAATTAAAAGCTTGCATAAGGTGAAACTCATCCCTGTGCCTCTGTAGCTATTTTAATTATTCAATTGTAATTTCAGAATTTGTGTTCTGGCATTACTCCAGTCCCTTCCTCAGGGATTTTCAGGACACCTCAAAGCTGATTATAACCACTGTGATTTTTTTTGTCCCTGCACAACAGGTGAGGAGCAGACAGGTATATCAGCTCATGTAGATCAGATATGGGTCTGGTTTTCCATCCCTGGAAGTGCCCAAGACCAGGATGGAATGGGGCTTGGAGAAGCCTGGTCTAGTGGAAGGYTTCTRTTCCCCAGGGGAAGRTGGAGCTGGATGATCTTTAAGGTCCCTTCCAACCTAAACCATTCTGCACCTTTGCAATTTCACATTCTGTSTCTTAAACTGCAGATAAACACCTGSTGTGATGTTRTATTTAATTTGCTRCTTGTTTTGCTGGAAGAGATCTACAGAGCGTTCCTAAATCACTAAAAGAAGGATGGCTAATGGGAAAAACAGGACACAAGATGTCTCTTCAAGTTGCTCATATCACTACAGGAGGAGTTTTAAAGAACTAGAGGACAATCGAGCAATGGAAACTTCCCCAGAGTGGAGATGGAAAGAAAAGCTGCAGAGAGGGGAATGTGCAGCTGTGGCTGTGCAGGTAAAACACAGAGGGATGAGTGAGGTCTGGGGCCTCAGCCCTCGGGACAGAGGATCTGAGGGGATTGGTGCTGTCTGGGTGATGCCTTAGGTTTTAGATTTCATGTTTTTCAGATTCTGTACTGCCTTACTGTGTGACTCTGAACTTCATATAAAGTGTTAGCAAGTTCTCCTCACAGTGTAGTCAGACAAAACAATCCTTTTCCAGACCAAGGACACTGTGGCAGCCTCAGTCCCAAAAAGTCCAAAYGACAGCAAATTGAGGAAAGCAATCTCCCTCTCAAAAGGGAGGATGGCACTTCATAACTTGCAGCTGTAATTGGACACTTAACCMCAACATATAAATGGACCAAAATTGATAAAAGTGTGAAAACTTGTGACCTGGTGTCCATCTTGGGTATAACTTTGGCCAGACTCTTGTGCTGCCCAAGGTGTATCCTTTGAAGGCCTATTACTAAATCCCTCCTTTATTCCTTTAACTCTGTCCAGCCYCTGTTCTAGGTCAGCCTYTCAGGCCTGGTGGAGAATCTGGGAGCTGGAATGGTCTGAGGAGCAGCCAGCAATGGGGGAATGTGGAGTAAAAGCAGCTCAGCTGCACTGCAGGCTCAGCTGTGCAGAGAGAGGCTGAATTTGGCTGAATACCASAGATGAACAGCATTTACAGCTTCTGCCCCTGGCAGAAGAGGTAGGGGAATAGAAAAGGAAAAAAAAAGCGGGATTTCCACCTCCCCCTCCCCCCRAATTATTTGAATCCTCCCAATGACTCTGAAAAACAAGAAATTATTTTGAAAATTTTCAGCATTATCACACGTTCCAGTGGCTGACTAGATATGTTCCTCTGTGGTTCTGCCCTGTTCTCCTTTTTCTGCAGCTATGAAAGGTAAGCCTGAAAAGTGTTCTTCTAGCCTTCACTGCTTTTTAAGTCAACCTAGGAAATTGAAGATTCTGTAGCCCAAACACAAAAATCTGATTTTTTTCTTTTTTTTTTTTTTTTAATTAGGACCTTCTCATTTATCTCCAATGACATTTTTGCTGCCTTTAGTATTCTCCTGCATTTTCTAAATGCTTTTCTGTTAGAAGCTTGCAAAGCTTGCTGGTGTCTACATTAAACCAATCCATCAGCCCTGGCACTCMATCACAGTAAGTGAAACACATCTTCTACCTGCAATGTCTGCCTAGAAAGAGCAACAAAGAAATGTGTTTTATTTGACTTTTAGCACTTCTTGATTGACCACAGTGTATTTGGAGTTAAAACCTTTTAATTTAACTGGTAGTAACAGAGGAAATTGTCCATCTACAATGCTGACTTGCTCAACCAGGACTTAGGATGTCTCCCTTTAGTTCTCACCTATAATATAAAAAGGCAGATTTAAAAAAAAAGAAAAATAAGAGTTGAAGTTCCTTATTCACAAATGAGATTTTTTTTCAGATTTGAAAGCATATATAAATCCTACTCAAATATTTACAAAAACATTTTTAAAGGCCACTGGTAAAATGCCCAAATACTGGCATTGTAAAGTAGCTCCATTTTTGGTTTTGGTCATGTCTAACTTTGTTTGGTTTCACCTTATTCCATGAGCCCAGCTTTGGAAAACAGAGYTGTCCAGTGGTGCAGTCTTGCAATAAGTATTTATCAGTGGAAAGACCATGTAATAGAAATAGCACAGAAATGTCACAAATTAAGAAACAAGCCCTRGTGCTGGCCATGTCATTGGTAACTTTTAAAAAGGACCCCATGAAATAAACTTTTGTAGACCAAACAACTGCTTCAGAAATAACTTCTGACTTAAATGTAACTATTGGAAAATCAGTTATGATTTCTGAGGTTGTTGTGGTGTTTTCCTTCTTTTTTCTCAAAGCCAAGATGTATTTGCATAAAAAGGCAATATAATTTCCTKGGTTATAAACAATTGTGAGATTGATTAACACAAGGACCAGTTGAGGCTGAAAAGGGACCACTGGAGATCATCCAGCCCAACTAAAATTCAGCCCTGATCCAGGCAGGTCTTTTGGGAGCTGGCTGCTAAGGACCTTTTCCTGGGTTTTTTTGGAGCTGGTAACACCACATCAGGTGTGGGATGTCAGTATGAAAACCACTCAACACATGAGATTTTTTAAAAAATTGAGGTGAGTGTTTCAAGTACAGCAATTCTCATAAGCATTTGGAAATGTCAGTGACTACAACTTATCTGTCAAGCTTACAGRTTGACAGTTTTAGATCCAGATAATGCATTAACCACAAGCTTCCATCAGTTGATTTGCTTCTCTGTCACTCCTGCACAGCCCTGTAATGTTGCTATTGGCCTAAAACCTCTGTATTACTTGATCACATATTTTTGAGGCTATTCTCAGGCAAGAGAGAACATTGAAAAACTGCCAAAATACAGTTTCAATGTGGGGGAAAAATGTACTTTCACCAAGGTAGAAAAGTTTCATGGGAAAGGATTGTTCTAGAAAAAATGAAAATTCAGAGCTGAGGTTTCAGCTCTAAATTTGGGGGYTCTGTAGATTTCAAAGCAATTTAGATCACTGCTAAATATGACTCTYCTTGTGTTACAATTGTGGAAAGACCAAGTCAAACCCCAGCTGGGCTCTCAGGTACAATTTTCAGCTGCTGAGCTGGATTTGCAGAAAGGYAGAGGGAGCTGAAGAAGGCTCATTCTAAGGAGTACAACTACAACTCCAGCCCAGGCCAAACTAATCACAGAATTATTCAGGTCAGAATAGCTGGAACAGACCTGCAGGATCATCAAGCCCAGCCTTTGACTGATCACCTCCTTCTCAGCCAGAGCGGAGCAGTAAAACCTCACACAGATCTCAGCCTAAATTTTGCTGCAGCACTGAGAACAGCCTGGGTGGATCCTGGGGCTGTCCYGAGGGATGAGTGAGGGCCGTGGCAGATGTTTTATGGGTGATGGAGGAAGGGTAAGTGGTGCTTTCAGAAAGGGCTACAGCTGCCATCACATCACTTGTTCGCAGTGTCACAGCTCTGTCTCTTTTCCCTAGGACAAAGCACACAGGAAATCCCTTTTCTTGTCTGGCTCCCACCTGACTCCTGCAGCACTCAGCTGTCTCTTCTGCCTGCCTCAGGAGTTAATAACCTTCTCAGCAAGTCAATGAAAAAGACACAAATCACCTGCCAGTCAGTCCTGTCTGTCACTGAGYGGTCCACTCTGCCACCCAGAGATAAATCTGCTGTGACCACACTTGTCACTGTCCTGGAGGTCAAAGCTGATGCAAACCAAAGGCACCTGCTTTATGCTTCCTAAAAATAAGGCCCATTCCATCTATTTAAAAACTGAAAGACATAAACAATTACAAACACTTCAGAGATTTCACTGGCCTACCCTGTAACAGGCTCCAAAGCTTATCTGTGTTGGTAACAGACTTTTCTCTCTCTCCTGCCTGATTTGCTTGTTTGACCCACTTTTTCAACTCTTTCCCTAAAGGTAACACAAAACCTTTCTGTGTTGCTCATGCAACTTTTGATCATATTTAATAACCAGGACCTCTTTTTGAAGGCAGTGTGAGACTATTGGAGAAATCCCAATGGCTTTTCATCGTCCAAGGGATTATTTGCATATTGGGTCAGGCAACAGATCTCAGCAGCTCCATCTCTCTCAGTCAAATATGCAGAACTCGAAGAGGAAGATGGGATTGGCTTCTGATGCGTGTGATCTTATTTTTTCCATCATCAATAATTGTCAGTTCTGGAAACACCTGGGATTATGGACATCTGATAAACTGCAATGTATCTAAAATGTGCTGAAGGGGTTGGCAGACGTGACAACTGAAATCCTTACCTATTGTCCTCCTCTTCATGTTTGCATTTTTACATAGAGCGCCAATATTTCTRTTTCAAAAGCCCTGTAAATTACGAAGTCCTTTTCAGCTGACRGGTCACACTGTTGGCTCATATTCAACTTGCCATCAACCCAAACCCRCAGGTCTCCTTCTGTGGGATTCTCTCCAGCCTCCTGTCCCCTGGTTTCAGTGTAAAACCAGGATTGYCCCAGGCCAGGTGCAGAATCCAGGCCTCAGGAGGTTCCTGTGTCCCTTCCAAACTGTTACAGGAGTCTGTCACTGTGATATTTTATGAAAAAATCCCTTCGCCAGGATTTCTTCTCCTGACAAGATGAGAAGCCTCAGCTTCTCCGTGTTTTGCTCCTCTGGAATGTGATTTGGTGAATTGTTTACCCAGCACATGAATTGTTTTTAATTAATGGCCAATCACAGCCAGCTGTGTCAGACTCTCTGAGTCTGTCACAGTTTTTTATTATTCATTCTTGTCTAAGCTTCTGACGTCTGCTTTCTCTTTCTTTAGTATAGTTTTAGTATAGCATATAATATAATATAATATAATATCACATCATATCATAAAATAATAAATCAGCCTTCTAAGAACTTAGAGTCAATTCTCATCTCTCACCTGGTCCTGGAGACCCTCACAACACCTCAACAGCTGGTGACCACAGGAGTCCATAAGTGACTCGCTCAAACTTTAATTCTATAGAATGAAAGAAACAGAAATGGTTTGGGTTGGTAAGGTCCTGTAAAGGTCACCAAGTTCAACCCCCTGCAATGTGCAGGGACATCTTTAACTAGATCAGGTTGCTCAGAGGTCTGTCCTGACTTTGGAYGTTTCCAGAGATGAGGACCTACCACCTTTCTGGGCAACCTGTGCCAGCCTTTCACCACACCTATTATAGCAAAATACTTATATCTAGACTGAATCAACATTCTTTCAGTTTAAAACCACTACCCCTTGTCCCATTTATCTTTTACACACGTAAGCTGAAGCAGTCTTTGTGTACCAAATTGCATTCAAAGCCCAGTGATGCAAGTGTTTATTAATATTTAGTAAATATTGGTAGCACCCTGTTACAATTTTTTATGTTTATTTATTATGATTTTATCCTGTCAGCTAAATGCCACATTGTCAACATTTACTTATGAAATGGGGACTGATATGATAATGATGGCAAAGCAAAGCAGACAGCAGGCAAACAGCCTTTTTTTAGCAATTATTTATTTTTATTTGAGTTTGTGAGATGTTATTTGAAGTGTGGATTCAACACCAGTGATATACAAATAGTTTTCTACACAAGAGGGAGTTTTCTTGGCCAATGCAGACCAATTCAGTGCATTCAGTGGAGTTAGGAGGATTTCAGCTGACCCCAAAGCACAAGGAGTTTTAGCCCCTGAGGTGAGATTCTGTGTTCCAGGGTTAGCTGCTTTAATGGAGTGACAGAATATCATCTGTAGAAAAAAATCCCTCCTCTTTTCTGGAATAAGTCCTCATATTTCTGCACTCAGGAGATATTAGAAATCCTCTCTTGAGGAGGGCTGGCAGGTCAAGAACCTGTGGGTGGATAAGGGAGACAGGGCTATAAGAGATGATATATCAGCAGTTCTGATATTCTCAGCTGGGAGCATCAGGATGTATTTCCCTGTTGTCTGCAAGTCACTGGAAATTTCTGTGGCTAATTACTGAAATCACTTTTAGCAGTGGATGGCTCTTTAAAATAGGAACTGGAAGCCAGTGGAGATATRCAGGGAAGAAAACCTCTCAACACTTCTGAGGCTAATGGAGAAGACAAACATCTGAAAATGGCTTGAATAAGTTTTAAAATTCCTTGTCTATACCTCTTCATACTGAGCACAGGGAATATTTGACTAAAGCAGACCTACAAGCCTACATTTKTGATTTTTGAGGTAAGGTGACATGGATCTCAACCACACTGGCCAGGTGGCATGGGATAAACCAGAGCTATAGGGTTCAAAACTCAAGTGAAATATTCTAATTAATCACTATGGGATTCAAAGAAGTCGCATGTTTTTAATTTAAAATATTTTAATTGTCAATCACTCTTCAATGAACCTGAGATGTCTTATTCGATGAAACTTCATCTCACTCCAGCYTTTTTTCTTTATCTTTTCCTCATTATTACACTGAAAGGTACGAAACCAAAAAGATTTGACTTAACATAAACCCATGGTCATTAAAACTTGAATGAAGATAAAAGTGAAGGAAAAAAAAAAAATAATCCAAAGTGCCATGAAAAACATACCAGAAACTTGCACCAGAGTATTCCACATTACCTTTATCAATTCAAGAAATGTAAATGAAAAAGAAGCCAACGAAGGCTGAGAAAAGCCCATGTTTAGAACAGAGCCTAATAGTGCACTGCTGTGATTCATACAACTAAAAGTTAAATTTAACTGCTCTGATGCAATTTTTAACTAGAGGAATCATTACCTGAACAACAGCTTTATTTCTTGGGGGGAACTTAAAGAATGAATTTCACCTGAGACAGCAACAGGAGGTTTTTCTTTCAAAAAACAAAGCACAGCAAAGAATGCTGGAAGCCAGAGCTTTTATTAGGACTTGGTTGGAGGTGAAAAAATGGAATATATGGAATATAACTATTGCCTTTTACAAGGAGTCAGCTCCTCCTCTGTCCCATTGACTTTCAAGTTTAACAGCAGAGGACAATTCACAGCAAAAAGGCATTAACTTCATTTGCATTGTGAGTTAATAACAGATGAAATTCTTGCCAGCCAGCTTCKTTCAATGCACTGAGTGAAGCATAGAATTGATTTAGTACACCCAGTAAAATTAAGTGGACATTTTGCAATGCCTGAATTAATTGCAGGATGTATTTTTGTTTATTACTTCCGAGGGAAACTTCAGTGGTTCTCATTAAATGCATGGATGGATGGGGGAATGATTGATGACACAGGATCAAATATAGCCAGTTATTTTTCCATTTCTTCTGGGCATATTGCTCTATTAAGAACCAGAATATAGCAATAACAATCAAACTTAGCAGAGCCATCCTTATTTGCTCTTTAAGGCCGAAATTCAGCCCTGTGAATATGCACAGCAAACACCCTTTTGCATTTCTCCTTCCTCCCCACAAACACTTGTATTCATTAACAAGACACTGACATTTACAACAAGGACAGGTTTTCAAAAGTGTTTGGTTTTAAAACTGCAAAATAAGTAACCACATTTTCCAAGRAATGTGCTCATATTGGTCATTCACAGCAAATGCCACCCTGCTCCAAAGAAATCACCCCAGCTGCCCACTCAGGCCCAAGAGGAGATTCCTGCAATCAAATGTCATTATCCTGTCTCAAATCCTTCCTTAAAATCTATGATGTGGAAAGGAATAGATAAAAATAGTGGATAAATGTATCTGTTCAATAGCCAGGACAGGGCTCAGTCTGTGGTTTTTTTTGTCCTGGGGGGGTGTGACAGTGTTCACAGGGGTCCAAGGATGAGGGAAGAGATGAGGATCTGACTCCATGTTTCAGAAGGCTTGATTTATTATTTTATGATATATATTATATTAAAACTATACTAAAAGAATAGAAGAAAGGRTTTCATCAGAAGGCTAGCTAAGAATAGGAAAGGAATGGAATGATAACAAAGGTCTGTGTCTCAGACAGAGAGTCTGAGCCAGCTGGGCTGTGATTGGCCATTAATTAGAAACAACCACATGAGACCAATCCCAGATGCACCTGTTGCATTCCACAGCAGCAGATAACCATTGTTTACATTTTGTTCCTGAGGCCTCTCAGCTTTTCAGGAGGAAACATCCTAAGGAAAGGATTCTTCAGAAAATATCATGGCTACAGCGGGGTTCAGCAGGGACAGGGGGATGCAATTCACACGATGCATTCCAGTCAGGRCTTCTCCCTTGTGCTCACCACTGGGCACAGCACTGTTTGGAAAGTTGTTTTACCATCTAAACCAACAGATAAATGCTTCAAAGTGGAGGAAATTGCTGGCTTGGGTCTGTACCCACATCCTGTGGCCTCRCAGCCTCTCCTTTCCCATTCTGTCCATATCCAACCTTTACTGAAGAMCTAAAATGTTATTTTCAAACACCAAAGCCCATTTTTGTCCCTGTATTTGTATCATGGTGGAATCATGATCCAATAATTAATTCTCTCCAAGCCCAATTAACAGCACCCAGAAATCTATGACTGATCGATCACACTTTGCTTTCTGGATCTTCCTTCACCCAGACTAGAATTCAGTTCAAAATTTGGTAACTGGCAACTGCTCCAGCTGTCATTTGAAACTGCAGCTTACTTTTGTGTGGATTTTTTTAAAATTTAACCTTACACCTATTTCTAGTTTCTAAAGTTTGCTTTAGCTTTTGTGTTCACCTCCTCAGCAAAGGTAAGCCTCCCTCTGAGTTCAGACATTCTTCTCCTGAAAAAAATCTTCCTCCCAGCAGGTTCCCACTTCCACCTTATAATCACACACTATCATGCCTCTCCAAGGATATAGGAGTATATACAATCCTAGAAAATGTCTTCATTCTGCCTGAATTTCTCACATTTATGGACTTTTAAAAACCCACCAGATATTCTGTATTTCTCTCTCAGAGCTGATAATCTTGTTTTACATAATTTTAACTTTTTTAATTTTATTTTTTTAATATTCTCCAAGCTGAATCCAATTGGTCATGTGCTTTGCCTACATTCACCTTAAATATAGGTATATCAGAGCTTGTAAATATGTTTGTTTTGATTCCACCACCCCTAAATCATCTATAGGCTGCTTTGACAACATTTTAAATAGAGATTTCCAGGGCACAGCTCATATGTGCAGCMTCAGCTCCAGCCATGGTCTTGTTTTAGTATCTCATTGTAAATAAGAAATAAATCTGCTTCATCATAMCAGGGTAAAAATGAAATAACAGAAGGTTTAGTAACATGAGAAACATTTTCTCAGAAGCTAGACCTAGTCAGCTGCAACCTCTACACACTGAGCTCTTCAATCAATTCTGCATTGACTTCACTAGTCAAAACATTTATTTTGAATGTCATTTATGTTTAAATTGATTCCTTTTATTTGATCCTTTTCTGAACTGATCCTGAGTCTTTAAGATATGSCTTGTTTACAGATATTTATTTAATAACTGGGATGATTAACTTGTAGAGTTTTTCATCTGTTGCATTAGGAGATTTTATATGTTTTCTTTTGCTGTTCATTGATGACTTCTAAGTCTATTGTCACTGATTTTTGCTATCCAAAAACAAATGCAAATATTTTGGCTGGGAGTCTAGACATTCACATGGGAATCCTTTTGAAGAACAGTGATCTTGAAGAAATATTTAATCAAATGGTGCTGAAAAATCTGTGAAATRTTTAGGAGGGGTGAACACAAATCAAGGCTGAGCAGTTTAACCACCACCATGCTCAGACTTATTACCATGAAAGGATCCCAGCACCAGATTTGCTCCCATTGCCAGGCAGTGTGTGTTTCCCAGTTCAAATATCAGTGTTTGGATGGAAACACAGAGATAATAATGCACAGGTGAGGAGGAGGAGCCCAACCCTGTGATCCCATCTGCTCAATCCATCTCTGAGATGACAAAAGCCAAATTTTAACTGCATCTGCCTGGGACAGCTGAGTTTGGGGTCTGGTGCCAGGAATTAAATGGAGCCAAACCAAATGATCATCCAACCTGTGTCTTGATCTAAGGACAACCACACAAAAATATATTTGTGTTCCAGCTACTCCAGTGTGCAACATGAGCAGGTGATGAGGCTGAAATCTGTCAGCACAAAACTGGAAGGTGTTTGACACTTGATGGTAGTTTAGCCATAACAGAAGGCCTAGAAGCTGTCATGCTTTCTTGTTTTATGTATCCAGATAAAATTCACCAAATTTCCTTTTCAAGTATAGCCAAAACCTTAGTTTAATTAAAGGTAATACAGTTTCTCTGAGATTAAAAAGACAGCCACTCTTCTGAGAAATACGAAAACAGCGAGGAGAAAAAAATTGTAACCTGTATGTAAGAGAGTTGCAGTTGTGATGCTGAGGTTAGAGTGAAAGCAGCTTTAAAATAAGATTCTTGAGACTCACACACATCCTCCATCTGTCTCTTGAACTAAGTCTGCTCTATGGAATTTCCAGYCTGAAAGTCACAATTCTGTAAGCCCCAGATGTGGTCCTCAATTTCCAGTTCACAGATGTTTTCTTGACAGCAGAAGGGAGTGATCTGATCTCTCCTTTAGAGCTTCCAATCTTTACAACTGGGAGATCTCTTGCTCCACTGAGACCCGCAGAGCTCCTGCTCTTTGTGCTGCCAGTGAAGGCAGGTAGGTGTAGAAAATCTGATTTRGGCTGAGTCATGCTCTGGTTCTGCCTGGATTTTTCTGTTGTCCATATTAATCAGTCTAAAGCAGAGAGTTTGGGTTTTTGGCTTTCCAAAATTAGGTAAATAGGATAAATTTAGAGKTTTTTTCCAGAAGTGAACAGACTGGAACAATCATAGCAGCATCACCACCCAAAACTTCTGCACTGGTTTGATAAAGACACAAAAAACCCCACCCAAAACCATTCATTATAACCAGAGAGAAAGGAGCCTCTTTTCAACTCTCTTCTAACTCTCACAAAAACATCAACAGTGTGTGAAAAGGTTGAAGTAGATATTGACTTGATCTGCTTAGGTTTGTTTGCTAAAAACCTCCTCCAGCAATCAATGTCTGTGCTCTCTGGAAATGCAGTGTCAATTCTGACCTTCAATCATGGACCAAACAGTCTTGATTTTTATCAGGAAACAAAGAAAGAAATGGATTCGTTATTTATCTGGTAGAATTTTTCTCTTTGACATGGGAATATGTTAGGCTAACATAGGGCTTGGCAGCTGCAGCACTTCCTCATTTTTAATTTGGGAAATAACAGAAGAGAAGGTAAAGTTGCATTATTACATGGCAGTAGTTATTACATTTATTACATTTATTATGTCATTTAGATGTGATAGGCTTCCACCTGTGCCAGCTTTTTTCCCCTTCTCAAGCCAGATTTTGCTAATGTCTGCAGCCTATTTAATATATTAGTGATGAAGCAAATATTTCTGCAGAAGCAATCACCCAACCATAGGAGCATCTGCATGAAAAATTCATGYGCCTACACAAGAGCATGACAATCTCTAATAGGAATCCACATCCCCTCATGCTGGAATCAGGTGCATTGCTAACAAGCTGCAGGTGGAGACATGAGGAAATTAATTGCAAGGCCCTTGATAATKGTTCAGACTTCATCTTAAGTATGCTGGTGAATCTGTCATTTTTTGGTAATTTACTTTTTGTTGGATTCACTGCTCACAATCAAGAGCCTCATCTCTTATCTCCCTCCAAGGCATGKGATGGACACAAAAGCTGTCCATGAAGAGAAGGAAAATGAAACACTGAGAAGGAAAATGCAGATTGAGGTTAGGAGATAAAAGCTGTGAGAAGGAAAAAAGAGACAAACACAGAGTTGTGATAGGGAGGGAAGAAACAGAAATCTAATTTTGGGGGGATGGAAGTCTGCCAGCAGTGGGACAGACGTGTCACACTAGAGATGTTAGCCTGTGCAAACAAGTTTAAGAAGGGGAACAAGTAAACAAGGATTCCAGCTCCACCACACTGCAAAGCTGAGTAGATTTTCTGATAACCTAAAAGCAAATCCCAGCTCTGAGATTTTATTTTTTTTTTTTAATTCTCATACCACAACAAAACTGCTGTTTTACCTCCTGTGGGACGGATAAAAGGTGTATTGCCAGATCCAACCAGTGAAATAGCTGCACACCTTACATAYTCTCCTTCTTGGGCCCAACCTGATGGTTGTATGCTTGATTGCTTCTCTACAGGGAAGTCTGATGATCCCTTTTCCTTGAAGAATATGAAAGCCTGGAGTGGCACAGAGCACACCCACCCTGCTGAGCACAGAAAGGTGCCCTGCTGGTTTAAAGGAGGCAGTGTCTGCCCCTGCTCTGTGCTCAGCCTGGCACAGCACAGCCTGAGACAGCAAATCCTCCTCTGAGCTGTGTGTCCAGCACAGCAATCACAGGCAGCCTCTCCCTAAATGCCCTCTCACCTCCAGCTCATTAAATTTGTGTGTCCCCTCTCCTGAAGCATCCCAGAGCCTCCACCTGTGCTCAGGTGTTTCTGCTTTGGGATCCAGGCTTCCTGCACATCCCACAGCCTCAGGGATGCTGTTCTCTCCATTGGCTTGGGGCTAGCCAGGATTTGTCTCCTACCAGAAGGGAGATTTGTGTGCCTGGCATCTCATTTTGGTTCTTGCCTGGGTTCCCTCTGYGTTTAACAGAGAGCTACTCAGGRTGGAAGAGGTTTTACARTGATTTCTGTGAGCCAAAGAGAAGTTTGATAAGACCCTTGTTTACCCCTGAAAGAATTTTCTAACAAGCTCATTGACATAGAAACAAGAGAGAAAGAAGGATAAATAGCAGTAATCTGCAACTGCCTATTCCAATAAACTCCTTTGTTTGTCTTTAGTGACCAGTGAGTAAATACATGAGTTTTGTAAGAATGTAAAAAAAAGCATGAATGCTAGAATAAAACCAGTTTGGAGCCTGGAAATGGAGTGTTGCTTYGTRTTGTCTCTGTCTCAAGTAAGACAATTCAGGACATGATCCATCTCACCTACCTTGGACATTATTTGGGGTTTATGTGATTAATCAATCTCTGCTGGTGTTCATCTCAGTTAACTCGTCCTTGGAGGCTGGCATGGTCTAAACACTCAGCCAGGAGACACCAACATTTAGCTTTATGTATGTGACAAAATTTCATATGTATGTGACAAAATATTCCTGCTGTTCAGCTCCACGAAACCATGCTCAAGTCAATGGAGCTTAAAATTCAAACAAGAGCAGCAGCTTGTGGGGTTTTTGAGCTATCAYCCTGCTGAGGGCTTCCTCTCTTGTCACATTCTCCTGCCAACAAGCTTTGACTGTATTGCACACTTCAAAAAAAAAATCCAAACAAAAACTCTTCAACACAATTTAACTGGACAAAGGTAGACAGAACCCTAAGAATAATCAGCTTTCTGCCCCTCTTGATATGAAGAAAGAGAAAGGCCACTTGTCCAGTCCAAATGATATTTGCAAAAAGATGCATTGAACTAATTCATGACACAATTTCCTTGCTGTCTGATGAACCTTTATATCCATTATTTTCTCTAAACTGCCCTCAGATGTAGTCTCTCATTTGGCACAAAGCCCTGAGGAGGGGCAGAGCTGCTGAGCTGCAGCCCCTTGCACCAGCCTGCAGGTTCACCTGGGGAGTTCTGCTCTCAAACAAACTGGAAATGCCCATGGAAATCTTCCTAGATGCTACTTTCTACAACTACCTTGAAAGTTTCTGTCTATTTCAGTTACAGAAAATAGATTTAACATTCAGTATCTGATTTTGTTTGGTTTTTTGGTGGGGTTTTTTTCATGGTCATTTGGTTCTAGGGCCGATAAAAATATATTTCACATCAAAAGGTGTGACTGCAAAAACTGTTGCAGGTTCCTCTAAGTCAATATTCCATAAAGCTCTTTGTAAAATGGATTATCAACACTGACAGAGAAGAAAGCGGGCAACTGCTTTCTTTACCATTTATATATTGAATTTTACTATCTGATGACCATGTGAGGTCTTTGGGGATTACTGCAATAAAACACTTTTATTGTTCCATACATACTTTGCTACAGTTATTATTGGATTCAGTTTATGAACTGATGTTACCTGCTTAAGATACAATTCTGAGAGAATGCATACAGAGGAAAAAATATGCTATTGCAAGGAAGATATTAGATAAATATTGTGTCTTTGTAGTCTGGTTTCCGTAGCAACTTGAAGTTGCTGTATCATTTGATCAGCTCTTGACTGGAAAGCAAAACATTACTTTGGTCCAGAAAATAAAAAATAAGAAGACCTATTACCATCTTCAGTAAAACATATCATGGTATCCTTGGTAACACCACCATCAAAACCAGAGAGCATGCACTTATGCTGAAAAATCAGCATGGATCCTGATGTTTTGAAATTCGTAAAAGGGGCGAGAAGGTGAGGGAAGGACTAGGAAAAAGGCTTTTTATAAAAAATCAAACGTGGATGGAGGTGCCAGGGCCACCAAGCAGAGGGACAGTGGCATCTGTGTCCTGAGGAGCTCTAAGAGACACCATGAGATGGGAGGGATGGTGCAGAAATCAGATGTGCCCTGTACAAGGGACAGCTTCCACTTCCAGTTTTCAGCTGGAATATTTGTTCCTTTTCTGAACTGAAAGCTTTTGGGTCAGGTTTATTGAAAATGAAGCTGCAGATTTACATGTCTCAGTTTCCTATATACTGAGGGAATGGAGTTCTTTCATATGTAAATCTGATTTCAAGAAAAATGTTAAACCGAATGAATATAGAGTTAAAATACACTGGAAAATAGTTTTTTGTCCATTTAGTGCTTATCCATTTTTGATCAAGTCTTCAGAGTCAGATTAATGGATTAATTTTGATACAAAGGACTGTGTCAGAAAAACMTTTTCCTTTGGAAGCTCTCTGCTGAAAGGGGTCCCAAAATATTCTTTGGAGTGGGACTATTTGATAATGTGCAAACTTTTGCAGTGAGAAGGACTTAAATTCAGAAAGCAGTTTCCACAGCAATTGGGTAATTGTGTAGAACATTTTGTAAGCATATTTCTAGTTTTCCAGCCTGTGTTACTTGAAGCACACCAGTCCCACTACTCTTAGGAATATTTGAACCCTACAAAATGAAACAAWCTGGGCAGAAAATGCCTAATCTTGATATTCCAAACATGCCAGGCAATGAACTTGATTTCATGGTGTCACAAATTACCACTGGACATGGTCATAACTTCATTTATACTTCACAGCCCTCTGCCAATGAAGGAAAATTCCTGGCAAATCAGCACTGCWCTTGTTCACTCTCTCTTTTTGTCCATCTCATTTTCTCCCAAATGCTGACAAGGCCCAATTCATGAARCAGATAAAGTTGAAGCTTTGCTACATGCATGACAGTTGTAATGGTTATTTACAATGTTTTATTTCTGAATTCAGATGAGCAGTTCTAGAGCTAATCTCTGATATTTTGCATTCATCATGAGCTGATGTTCCTAGGTATTCACTTGGGATGTGATTTACATTCACAATGATTTTCTATAAATGTTGAACTTCTGTGCCTGACACTGGAGTACATTCTCTGAACCTGAAAATAGAAAAGTCATGCTTAAAAACAGTGAATGGAAATTTAAAGTCAACAGCAACTATTAAAAACTATAATTTTCCCYATTTCCAGAAAAGAATATCTGCAAGGATATGAATTTTGGCTTGATTGTGCTGTTACACACAGCAGCAAGGAAGGGGCTCTTGTGTACTTACACAGCAAGTATCAGAGACTCAGACCTTCATTTCCCTCCAAGGCAGGCCAGTTCAGCATCTGAATTAATTTCCTCCTTTCCCTTCCCTGTTTYCCCCCACCCTGCTATGCAAATCTAGTGCCTTATTCACTTGATACAAAGGAATTAACCCTGGGCATGGAAGAAGACAGAACATGCTGTATAAAAATTCAGCCAATACCTACAGTCTTTTTCTCTCTTTCTTTTTCTTCCTTCCTTCCTCGCTCTTTCTTTCTTTTCTTTCTCTTTCTTTCTTTTCTTTCTCTTTCTTTCACTCTTTGTTTTTCTTTCTTTTCTTTCTTTCTTTCCTTTCTTTCTTTCCTTCTTTCCTTTCTTTCCTTTTTCTTTCTCTTTCTTTCCTTTCTTTTTCTTTCTCTTTCTTTCTCTTTCTTTCTTTTTCTTTCTTTCTTTCTTTCCCTCTTTCTTTTTCTTTCTCTTTCTTTCTTTCCCTCTTTCTTTTTCTTTCTCTTTCTTTCTTTCCTTCTTTTTCTTTCTCTTTCTTTCTTTCTTTCCTTCTTTTTCTTTCTCTTTCTTTCTTTCTCTTTCTTTCTCTCTTTTTCTTTCTTTTTTTCTTTCTTTCTCTTTCTTTCTTTCTTTCTCTTTTCCCCTCTTTCTTAAAAAACCATACTCATTTAGCCAGAACACTTTTCCTTACTCTCCTCTTCCCTCAGCTTCTGACAACACTGAAACTCTGCTGAATGCACAACAAGCAGCCCTTTGGAATATCAGCTCTTACCCTGGCCCTTTCTCATCAATGTTTCCTAATCAAATGGATATCAGCCTCAATGGCACTGCTTGCAGTCACCCTGCAGGTCTTGTAGCCAGGGCTTAAGCACTAAAGGGCASCAGCATCTCCACACAGACAAAAATCCTCAGTGTGTGCTGAGTAAACAAAGCTGATAATGATCATATTTAGCATTCTGGGGAGATAACATGTCACTCAGACTCTAATAAATGGATTAAAGCAATACTTTTTGTCAGTTTATAGGACCTGGAGTCATTAAGAATAAATTACTTTTTTAATTAAAGATTTTTTTTATTACCTAATGAATGAATTTAAAATGTAAACTGCTGATTGGAAAAGGAAAATGGATGTCAGCCAAGACTGTGAATTTCAGGTTATAAGAAAAAAATTTATGAGACCCAGCCACACACTGCATTGACCTTCTCCAATTGGAACAGGTAGTTAGCATGTTTAAAGAGAATGGTACATTAACATAATCTGAATTATCATTATTAAAATGCTGCTTCAGGTGTAATTAGTATTTTATTACCATTACTSTTATGACTTAATTCCTGTACTAGACAGATTTCATCTAGTGTTGCTTCTCTCCTGTCTTCATGAACTGTGAGTTCAGTAACAACTAACAATGGAAGCTGTCACAGTTGTCTCACAAATTAATAGATCTCTGAGTCAGATGGAGCTCTCCCAGGAATTTATTCCCCAATCCAATTTGCCTGCACTGCCCTGTGGTTCTGTAGCCCTGAACAAACCTGTGCTGACTGCTCCTCAAATGTTTCCTTTCCACAGTGGTCACAAATATCTCAGGACAGCCAGAGGAYACAGTCTCAAGCTGTGACAAGGGAAATAGAGGTTGGATATTAGGAAAAAGTTTTTTACAAAGGGTGATAAAGTTCTGCCTGGGGAGGTGGTKGAGTCCCCATCCCTGGGTGTGTTTAACAAAGCCTGGATGTGGCACTGGGTGCCAGGGTTTAGCTGAGGTGTTGAGTCTGGGTTGGACTGGATGATCTTGAAGGTCTCAATGAACCAAATCATTCTGTGAATTCTGTGAATATTCAAGCGCTCATGTCTTTGGAAGCACAGAAATTATGAGGTGAAACTGCTCTGCTGCTGATCAGCCACACRAACCTCCACCTTCCTGCACCCCACAGCCATCTGCAGGAAGGAATATTCCCCCCATGTACAATAAACCTGTCCTTACAGCTCGGCTTTGTTCATTATTTGATTGCCATCATGTAATTGTCACCCTCCCCCCTCTCTGGTGATGCATTTCAATCACACCACCTTGCCCCAAGTTTTCACCCTGGCAGATTGTCAAGGTCAGAGATTCTCACACAAATTGTGTGAGAGGGTCATCCTCACACTCYTCATGTGCTGTACTGTCRCCATGATATTTTCTGAAAAATCCCTTCRCCAGGATTTTTCTCCTGARAAGCTGAAAAGCCTCAGAAAAGAAATATAAAAATTAATTATCTGATTGCTTGGAATGTGGTCTGGAAGTTGCTTACCAACAGGTGCATGTGAATTGTTTTTAATTAATGGCCAATCCCAGTCCAGCTGTGTCGGACTCTATGAGTCTGTCACAAGTTTTTATTATTCATTCTTGTCTAACCTTCTGCTGTCTGCTTTCTCTTTCTTTAGAGTAGTTTTAGTATATAATTTTCTATTAATATAATATAATATAATATAATATAATATAATATAATATAATATAATATAATATAATATAATATAATATAATATAATATAATATAATATAATA
>JACDOX010000021.1:2189562-2338700 GCA_014549065.1 Cardinalis cardinalis
ACACACACATACGCACTTTCAATTTTTGCTGATTTTTCATAATTCTTACCTTCTTTTCATTTCCAGATAGGTTTTCTTCTATTCTTTAAATGATTTAACCAGTAAGATTTACCAAGACCAGTATGACAAAAGCTGAATGACCCTTCTTGTTGTTCCTAACTTGWCTTTATTTGCTCAAAATTTGCTAAGGCATTTCAAGCAAGTTGTTACTTGATTGTCTTCTCTGAACTCTAGAGAATTATAGGTTKTGATGTGCAATCATTAAGAATTCATTAAGGTTTTTAATACTTTTTTTAGGTTGGTGTCACCAGGATCTTTCTGAAACTTTCACCTTTCTAATTTTTTCCAAGTTYCTTCTCTGCCTCAGGTTTTTCTTCTTAAAATTTTTGAGCAAACAGAATTATTGCTTTCTMCTTAAGCAAGAAGAAGTGAAAGAAGGAAATCGCTCCTGTTGAACAATAAAGTAGTTAAAACTTGTTTGAAGAGCCCTTTATGCTTAACATTTGGGGATTAAAAAACAGTTTGTCAGAGAGAAAATTTAAAAGCTTCCTTCTTCCAAAATAGGCTGGATGATATTTGAGGCACTAGAATTTACGAAACTCCAAAGTAAAACTTTGCCTATTTTAAGTTTCTCCCTTCTTTTGATTTATCTGGCTATGAGCACTTTTAAATCAATCTGAAATTTCTCCTTTTTTTCTTTTCTTAAATCTTAAGAAATTGCATAGAGAAGCACCATATTTGAGCTGCTGACTGTTAAAAGTCAGCTGCCATGTGGAGCAGCTGACTGCTTTAAAAAGTCAGGATTTTAAACCCAGTGCTGGTCTCTCTGGGGTTGCCATGTGGTGAGACCAGATGARAGTAACAGCATCCAATGCACAAAGAGACATTCACAGATATTTATTTTATGTGACTTTTCATCTGTTGAGYTTTTGGTGCCCAGACTCTGGAAGCTCCTTCACAGAGTAATTCCTAATCCAGAGGAGCTTGGACTGAACAACCTGATCTGGCAGAAGGTTCTGCTCATGGCAAGGGATTGGATCTGGGTGATCTTTAAGGTCCCTTCCRACCTAATCTGGGATTCTGTGATTCTACAACTCCAGAGTAAGCACCAGAGATGGTACACATAAAAAAACTGGATTAGAGCAAGGTCTGCACATCCAAAACCTTGTTTCCATCAGTGACCTGTTGTTAATTCCTAGAGAAAAATTAATTACTGKGGGTGTGCCCAAGATAACTTGTTGAAACTCCCTCTTATCCTCCAGCAGCTCTCTCTGTAGAGACACTTTGAGCAACTTGTGCTGTCCTTTATAACTGTTAACCACAAAACTACATTTTTTTTATTATAAAAATATCCCTTACGAGTCTTCCATTAAATTGTCCCAGCATCTCTAGGGACAATAGAGATGCTGGGACAATTTAATTGGAGGAAAATTAYTGTGCACAGCTCTTTGTGACAGAGATTTCCTAGCCCAATCACAGATTATGGGAAGAAGCAGCTTCCCTACACTTCAGCTGAGCGTTGTTGACTCTCCTCTTTCTCTAAACATTCATCCCAAACTCCTGCACAGGAGTTTATGGCTGCAGAAGCCTGTGCTAAAAGCCAGTGGCCTTCAGGCCACAGAGTTGATGGCTCTCTCTGGAGCAGCCGGAGTTCAGCACTGAGAGCCAACAGCCCAACCCTGATTAACACAACCTGCAGAACACCAGGAGCTGGAGGTGTCAGCCAGAACTACAAGGGTGGATCTGGACCTGTTCCCTGCCCCTGTCCCTCACTGCCACCCCTGGGTTCAGCACCAGCAGCTACACTTTAGTCCCTTCCTAGGCAAGATATTCCATAAAAGTCACACACCRTTAAAATTTCCGCTTTTCTCATGACCCGCTGCAACTTCAATTTTGCAGTAGTCAGAGCAACCTCTGGAATTTCTTATCTACTKCTGCATAATTTTGAGAGATACTGAACATCCCAAGTGTGTTTTATACAAACTGAGACACAGTAATCAAAGTCTCATGCAATTTTGGGTGTCTCTTTTTTTACTTTTCTGGGAGGAGCAATAACTTGTCTATTTTATGTGACTGTGTTTCTAATTTACAGCAGAATCTCCTASAGCTTGGAAAATGTACTTTCTTATATAAGTCTCATAAATCAAAACACTAATAAATAAATATTGCATATACCAGGCAAGCAGCAAGCCTGCAAATCATATTTTTTTTTTTGTAAGTGCACAGTAAACCTTACCTTGGCAAGGTTGTACAGGTGAAGTGCCACTAAGATTTACAGGAAAAAAACTATGCTGGCATCTGCAGGATTTTAGATTGAAGTTTCCATGTCCCAGTGTTCTCAGCAGCCACTTTTGCAGGGTGCTCTCATTGTAAATAAGGTAAACTGCACCCTCATCTTCCCAAGGAGGAGTGGGGGATCAGATATGGGGTATTTTTTAAATCTATTAGTGCCAGTGAAGCTGCATCTAAAATAYAGGCCTGGTTCGGGGCTCATCACTTCAAAAGGGAAGTGGAGGGAGAGGCTTGAGCAGCTGGTGAGGGACCTGCCTGGAGAGATGGGAGAGCTGGATGCTGTCCTCTGCTGAAGGAGATACCAAGGAGCTGATCTAAAGCCAGCCCGAGCAACTGCAAGGGTTCTGCAAAGAAAAAAAGCCAATTTTTCCCATTACTAGCAATGGCAGTGGAATCTTGGCAGGTTCAGCTCGGATGTTGGGCAAACCCCTTACCAAGTGGGTGCTGCAGCACTGAACAGGTTCCCCTGAGAGGGTTTTSATCTCACTCTTGAAGATTTCTGGACTGAGTCAGACAAAGGCAAGGCTGACCTGATCTGCTGATGGTGCTGGCCCTGTGTGGGAATCCATAAAATCAGAGGGTTTTGGGAAAGCTGCAAAAGGCAGGCCTCAAAGACAGCAGAACTGTGATTAGAGCTAAGCAGCAGCCATGAGATAGGTCAGCAGAAAAATGATGTAAAATGTAGAAAAATAAAGACAAATAGAACAATGGTCTGTGTATTAATGCTTGTCTTAAATAACTCCCTAAGCTATAAGAAAGTATATCTAGCAAAATATTAAGAAGTTCTAAGCTTAATAATGGAGCTTTGTGCATTGTGTTTTAAGGCTTACAAGCAGGTATTGTATTTGAAATAAGCCAGCATTGCTTTAACCAAAGGTAYGTGTGCTTATAGTGGTTGGATAGAACTACTGTCAATGTGCTTTTGCTTTGTGTGATTGGTCAAAAAACTTATAAAGTAAGTTGTAACATTAGGTTTGTTGTCTGCTGCCTAAGATGTGAGCTGCTGACATCTTCCCATTGTCATAACCATGTAATAAAACTAATGCTAAAAAAATAAAACATCTCAAGACRTGTTCCTAACAGTCCCATCCCATTCGTGACTTGTCCACAGCCCCCAGCCAACAGCAGCCCTGCTCCAAGCAGGAGGCTGCACTGAGTCACCTCTGGAGTCTCTTCCAAGAAAGTGAACCTGTGAGGAAATCCAGGATTTCCTAGCTCAGGCTTTTGCATGGTCCTGCACCTACAGTGAATTTAGCATGAAGCTGTTACTTTTTCACAGGGCTTTGCTGTAATGAACAAAAAGAGTAGATAGTGAAATACCAGAGCAAAGGTCCTTTTGTCACACTCTGCTTTTGTGGAGGTAGCAGCTGTGCAAACACTCTTTCCTCTGTCTCCAGATTGGAGTCCATTCTGAGGGACTGTGACATGATCACCTCTGAAAGTAGGGGAGAAATTTATATTCGTTTTTATAAGCTTTATAAGTTTTTTATAAGCTTTCATAAGTTTTATATTGTTTATTGATATACCTAAATTCCCTGTTTAAATTAGAGAGCAGAACTTCATGGATGGTGAGGGAGAATTGCAACTCCACTCAAAAAGATTATTTTGAAGGCAGTAGAAGGAATTTCAGATTCAGGCCATTMCCAGCTTCTTTTAGTCCTTTGGAATTTGCCTCATTGGATGAAGACAATTCCACAAGCAAACAATATTCAGTGCTCTCCCTTGGGGTGTATAGTGGTTATTGCTCACACTTACTTTACAAAGAGCTGACTGAAGAGCCACATAAAATGCAGGCAATTTACAAGGCAAAATAAATAGGATTTGCTGGTGCAGTTTAATTTACTGACAGAAAACAAAATATCATGTTGGAATAACTTGTTTCTGAGCAGGAAAAGTTAGAAAACATGAGCCCTGGTGCCACTGCAACTTTGGTGTTTCTCTATTTCTTCATCGTGGAGCAGAGGGCTGCAGTTTATGTTTTAATTGATGGAACAGAGCAACAGGAGACAAATCACAACAACCTGATCTGTTTTGATGAGACAGGGGATAATTAATGACTATTGAAACTAAAGACATGGGACAAAATCTTGCAAAGAAAAAAAACCACAACATCTACTGAAAGCTTTTCAGTTTTTCTCACTCACAGCTGGAATTTGGTGTCACTGAGACCCCCCCTCCTAAAACCACAACTACATTTGATGGAAAAGTTCCTTTAATGACTTTTCCTTAGCTTCCCCAGAASTGTCTCTCAAACCAGCTGTATTTAGGAGGCCTTTATGGGGCACAGCTYCAAACCTCAGTAAATTGATCAGGGAAGAACCTCTGGATATGGCAGCTGTATTTTTCAAACCAGAGGACTTGTATAACCAATCCATAAACTCCTCTGGCCAGAAAAGCTAAAGTGAATGGACAAATTCCAGGTGATACAAACTGCCTAAGTTAATACAAAGGCTAACGTGTCCCTTTTGYGTCCTAGACTTTTTACTCTTCTATAAAAAAATCTACCAGGACATCTGTTCATCTTTGTAGTATASTCTTATGGCTATGAAACAGAGAATGCATATGAATTAAATAAAGTGGAGAAGAAAATTTAATTTTATTTAAAAAAATACCTATGGGACACTTTTTCTGTGTCTCTTTTTTGTTTAATTTCCTCTAGATCCGCACTGTTTGAGTAATTCTAAAAAGAGGCATTGAAAAATTGCTGGGATAAAAGTGCATGCATAGGTAAATTCAAGTCACTTATTTGCTGAGAGAAAACTTCCTAATTTACCTTGATTTACCTTTAAGTTATGATAACAACCATCAATTCTAGCTGAAAGAAAASCAGACAAYRTCTTCAGCAGATCTGCATATCTGTACAGAGACCTCTATAAAATTACAAAGGTTTTCATCACTGTTGATTAATTTTTTTTTWAAAAAAGCTCATTTTTATGTCTTTMTTTCAGCTGAGAAGCAAAAAGAAAATAATGTAATGATTGGCACAAGGCTATATTACCCCAAAATCTGTACTRGTAGGCAGAAGTAGTTCTCATGAAGGAAGTTTACAGACATACAACAATAAGGGCAGGGTGGAAATCCAAGTTTGCAGCAACTGGACCAGTTCTTTAGTCACTGGACTATCAATGTATTCACAAGATGGAATGGCTCYCTGCAGAACTCAGTGCAGGCTTCAGGCTGAGCTCAAATTAAAGTGCTTAGTCCAAAAAATGGATGTTGAGTCCCCTAATCCAAAGAGGCAGAGTTGGTTGATCTCCATTTATTTCAGATAAAATGTGTGCAGATGTTTCCTGCTGACCTTCTGGCCTGGGTTAACACTGCACCAGGTGAGAGTCCACATTTTACATTTTTAGGTGCAATGAGTTTAATTCCAGTGCATGAACTTGGTCCAGTCYCCAGATCTGGCCAGTGATGGGCTCAGAAGTGAGAGAAATTATTTCATAGTCTTTTATTTCCTCTCATGGAGACCAAGATAGAGGCATTTCAGCAGCTTTTCCAACTGAAGAAAACTTTCCWCAGACAAAGGAGCCGCAAAATGTTCCTTCTTCCCATAAATTATAATTATGGATAACAAACATTTTTAGAGCAATGATTTCTGTCTTTTTTCTGAACCACTTGATGCATCTCTCTGGTGCTGTGCTGTAATGGAGTGAAATGAGCACTTTTGGAAAGAGCCAAACAAAGCTGCTGATGATTCTCAGGAGTAATTTAACAACCCAGTCTTCACTCTTTGAGGTTCTTCTGTTCCCTGATGAAAATCAACAAAATGACCTTTTCCTACCACCAACCAATCTGAATTTCTACATTTTGTTTTGCWCCAAATGTTTCTATCTCTCTACATAGTGGTGACATTGTTTGCTGAGGATAAGCTAGTTCTTCCTAGAGACCAAAGTGGCTTGTATTMAAAAACCTATGGATTATGTAGGATCAGAATTTCATTATATTGCCTACTTGAAGAGCAATAAAGGCACTGAAATAAAGCAGTGCTGAATGGCATAAACAATTTCAGCAATTTTAATAAAACCAGCTAAATATGTTTGTGTGCTATAAATATATACTTAGCATTTAAGAAGATGGTARTCAGGAACAATTATTGAAGGAGGAACAGAACTGGGTTTATTTTGAACTGATAGTCTCCTTACAGTAAGTAAAAGACTTATAGATTTTTTTCAGTTCTATACTTCTTACTCACAAAACAAGAGGAAATTCCTTCAAAAYAATCCCTTTGAGTGGAGCTGCAATTCTCCCTCACCATTCATTAAGTTCTGCTCTCTKATTTAAAGAGGGGGCACTTAGGTATATTAATAAACAATATAAAACTTATGAAAGMTTATAAAAAACTCATAAAGCTTATAAAAACTAATATAAATTTCTCCCCCACTTCCAGAGGTAATCATGACACAGTCCCTCAGAATGGACTCAAATTTGCTGTGGAACAAAACCTKTATCATCTCTTCTTGTTGCCTTTTTTATTTTTTTCCAAGTAATTTTTCAAGATTCTTTCAAACTAAATGCCTGGAAAATGATCTTCAGAAGTCAAAAACTCAGTGCAATTTTCAGTTTCAAACCAATCCTTTTTTTTCATTTTTTCATCTGCCCATRATGGTTCCCTTAACAGCACCAAGGAAGGAGGGGCATGCTCAGCTTTAGGTTTCACCTGAACAATGCTGGTTGCCCCAGGATAAACTCAGAGCCCAGCTACCCTRCAGCAGAGTGGTGTTACTGGAATTATTCATGCCATGAAAAATGCTCACGAGAGTGCCAAGGACTGCAGTGATGATGAACTTTTCCTACAAGGAGTYAGTGAGGTGTCAGAGAGGGTTGGGTTTGGGGAAATGTCCTCTGCTCTCACCATTTTCCAGCTCCCCAGCTGGGTTGGTCCTTCCAAGGACTTCGCTGCCTTGATAAAAGCTGTACCAGAAGGCAGCACTGACTTTCCTTTTCCCTCCCACTCTCCCATTCAACAGCACATGTCCTGCCCTGATTCAATCTCAGCATTCTATCACATCCTATCACACCCGCAGCAGGGGTTTTGTGCCTCTGRTGTGCCTGTGGATGGTGAGCAGCATTTCTGGCTGCAGGAAGGGGGACGGTGCACGACTCAATTCATCTGAGCTGCAGCTGAGGTGACAAAATCCCCACCTGCCCTGCAGCCATGCAGAGACAGCAAAGAAGTGGTGACAGAAAAGTGGCTCTGGGCTGCAGGTGCAGTGTCAGACCCAAGTGCCCCTGAGCATCTCCTGTTTGTCACCTTGAGCTCTATGTCACACTGGCTGCTGAGCTGGCTCAGAGCTGCCTCACTGGGGTTTGTATGAGGCTGAGCAAACTCTGGACAACTCTGAAAGCACCAGCCTGGTTTTCCCTTGTTCCAGATTGCAAGGCAAGATGTTTTCTATTACCATCTGCACAGCAGATTATCTCTTGTCAAGTGGGCAGTTTGCCTTATCTCTCTGAGTGACCACAATCATTTGTCCCTCAGGAGGGGACACCTGCTGATAACAGCTATTGAACGTCACTGCATGGCTGATAGGAACTACAGCATCCCATTGGGAGATGTGAGCCCAGAGGGAGGAGCCAAGCATTCCTACCCAGATATAATCCAGAGCTTTTTGAGATACCAGTACAGCTTCTCCACTGGATTCCCCAGAGGAACAGCAGCTGCCTCTTCCACTGGATCTTCAGAGGAAGAATACATCTTTCTCTACAGGACYCCCTGCTCCAACAGAACCACCCCTRGCACTGCAGRAGGGCTGCAGCCACAWTTCCAATGGGACWGCTACCAACACACTGACCCACAGGGTGTCAGGTTRGRTTCTCACTCTGTCAGTGTTGTTCTAGTTTACTGCATTGTTTATTTTATCCTTTTATTTTTTTCCTTCCCTATTAAAGAACTGTTATTTCCTGGTCCCATATTTTTGCCTGAGACCCCCTTAATTTAAAATTTATAGCAATTCAGAGGGGTGGGGAGGGTTTACATTCTCCATTTCAGGGGAGGCTCCTGCCTTCCTCAGCAGACTCCTGTCTTCCAAAGCAAGACACTTGTAGAAGTGAGCCTTCCCTTTGTTAGTGGGGAGGTGATGGACTGCTGAGAGCAGGACTATCCAAGGCAAGCCTTTCCTGCCTGGGAGGTGCCCAGCATGCCCCCAGGTGAGTCACAGAAGTAACAGCAGTGTTCAGTAATACAGCACATCCACACAGGCTCCTCTCCTTCCCTGGAGCAGATTTCCTTCCATGTCTGCAAACTCTGATATGATTAAGTCAAAGAAAGCTTTGCAAACACTAGGGAGCTGTTCCAGGTCATTCAGACTCAGCCACATCACTGGTCTCATGTTTTTCTCCTTCAGAGAAGTCAGACTATTCATTTCATCAGTCACTTATRTGCTACACTGGCTTGCTCTCACATTTTCTGTTTCAGCCATCTAAGTATCCCTCYCCTACATCTAGTAATGAAAGACTGTGAAGGTTTTGTATTATGCAGTTATTCAGCAGTCTTGTCACTCTCCTGATGTCTCCCTTGCCAGAATGAAGGTAGTCCCTGCTGAAAGAGATGGGATTGTTTACTGTGGTCTGCAGTTAATTGAGTGGCTCTGCTCTCCACTCTGCCTGAAAAAAACAAGAGCATCTCCCTTTGCTCTGCCAGAATCCAATCACTGAGAATTTCAGGCAGGAKGGAGGTGGACAAGTAGGAAAATGTGACCCTGAACAAACAATTTCCAAGGGTAGAAATTCTTTCCTTCTGCCTCATTAAACCTCACCCATGATTTGCCTCCCTTGAACACAAGAGTACAGAATTGCCATTTAAAAACAGAGCAATGGCCCATCCAACGCACCCTCATCATCTGGCCCACACAGAATGCTTCAGGAAGGAAAGTAAAACCCCATAATACACCTAATTGGGCAATAATGCTCCACAGGGGGAGACTTCTGACTGACTTCAGCTGGTGATCAGGCCATTATCTCAAATATGAGAACAGACACCCCTTGTAATTTTTCATTACTGCAGCTGCTGATCCTTACTGTGAAAATAACTGTGCCATTGCTTTCAGTGGGACAAAACAGGTTTCCTCTTATGCACYCATGCTTTAAAAACAGCCACCTTGTGTCACATTAGGTTTCTCTCCTGGATCCCCTTATGCTGCTTTGCTGGTGTGTTTTGTTAGCATCTGAAATGCAGGGTTAAAATTTGTGCCAAAGATGCTCCAGGTTGTTTGTTACCTTCTGAATTATTACAGAAAGCAGAAAAAAACCCCACCCTTGATTAAATAAAAAGGGGAGTAAAAGCAAAAGAAAGATAAATGAAAGCAAAAATAAAGAAATGCAAAACTAGTCACATATACTGCTAAAAGAAAAGGTAAAATTAAATACCTMTGGTCAAGCATTTGCAGGTTTTTGATGTGACTTCAGGATAAACTCTGGCAACTAAATTCTTCTGCAGGTATCAGACATCAGTAATGTTCCAACAACTAATCAGAAGAATTTAATACATGTCACATACAAATAAAGAACCCTTGTGGGACATCAGCTCATCCCCACCTTGAATCCAGCAGCTCTGAAAATGAACATTAGTTCTCATACAATATTTGAGCTTTCAGTGGTTTCCCTCACAGACATTGTTTAAGCCTTCCAGAGTTGTAAAAAAACCCAAACCTGTGGGGATGGAAAACCATGCAAAGAGCTGAAGCAGAGCTGTGTGAGGTTACAGCAATTGCACAGAACCACACAGCACAGGGCAGTGGCTGCAGCACAGGGACTCTGATTTGTCTGAATTTTCAAGTGCTGCAGATCTGCCCACCTGCCTCTCACCTGAAAACACTACCTCAGGATTCTGGCAATAASTGTGTCTACATCTGCAACTGTATTKGAATGTACATGCACAGAGAGAGCCTGCAATATCAGCTCTGTGAAAATATTTAGGGTATAAATGAAATTCCATCAGTTGAAACATTAATAATATTTTGAACCCACTTTTTTTTTTCATGATCCACAACAGAAAAGGATCAAGGGGTAAGCAAAGCCTAAGATTTCAAAAATTTTTAACACACTTTACAAGCATGCCTAAATATCAGGCAGCAACATTTTAGGCTTAATTCCAAAAATCTAATGTTTAAACACCAAAATAAACCAGAATTTTGGGCAATGGCTCTTACTGCATTAAGGAAAAGCATGAAGCTTGCATTTATGTCTGGCAGTTTCTCCTGTATCATTCTCTTTGCAGTCTGGGGTTCATGAATGAAAACTCTTTCTAACTCTTTCTAAGATGTGTCTGCTTAAAGGTTATACGCTGGGTTTGAAGTTGAATTAAATGCCATCATGTTTTGGGAGTCTTCAAAATAAATTTTGCCCTTTGRGAAATAATTTTTTTACTACTTTTAACCTCTTCACTACTTTACTGGCAACTACTTGTAGAGTAATCTCTTGCCTTGTCTTACAAAATTACAAGGGATCTACCCATAAATAAATTTGGGATAACCTGCAAGATCCTTTCTCCTTGCTGTGTTTTTGTTTTTTTTCCCATGGAAATTCACACATTTTTTTTCAGCTTTAAATTAGTCCAGATGGAGACTTGTCCCTTGGCAACAGCCTCTGGCAGCTTGACCTGGCTGGAGCAGCCACAGCTCCCTCCCAGCCCCCGGATGAGTGCCTGSGAGCACAGGAGGGAGAGCTGCCAGCTGACACACCCCACAGGTGGCATTCACATTCCCTGAAAAAAATCCCTTCGCCCAGGATTTTTCTCCTGGGAAGTTGAGAAGCCTCAGAGAAAAGGAAAACAATTCTTATCTCATTTGCTTCTCCTGTGTTGTACTCACATGTGGAACGTGTTTGGAGATTGTTTACCCACAGGTGATTGTTCCATTGGATTCTGCTGGGAGTTGTTTTCACTCTTTGCCCAATCAGGGCCAAGCTGTGCTGGGACTGTGGAGAGAATCACGAGTTTTCATTGTTATCTTTTTAACATTGAGTATCTTTTCTGGTTTTTTTAGTATAGTTAGTATAGAATTCTTTAATACAATATAGTATCATAAAATAATAAATTATCCTTCTGAGAACATGGACTCAGATTCATCATTCCTGCTTTCTCTGCAAATACAATACCCACAGAAGGAGACTTCCCCCAGTTCCAAGATAATACAAGGCCAAAGAGGAGCTCAGCAGAACTCCTGGCTCCCCCAGTGTTTCCTGCCTTGCTCAGCTCATTTCACTCCAGGATGTGCTGGCAGAGAGCTCATGCAGAGCAGAGCTCAACCAGCCCAGAGAACCTGTGCTCTGACAAACCCACGCTGCATTTTCCACTCACTGCTGGGATGCTGCTGCTGCTCAGTCTCTGAACTAACCCAGGCTGAGAGTTTTCCATGGCCCTGGGGACAGGTGGCATTGCAGCAGTGGCATTCAAATAGTTTTTTTGTCCAGAATAGAGTCTAGGCTATTGGAAGCTATGCCTAAATTGTCTTGTCCTCCAAATTAGGCAAGAGTTTGGGGCTAGAATGACCTTAACCTCTTCTATTTATAAGTGTACCTTTGAATCATGCATTCAAATCAATTCACCAGGATTAAAAAAATAATTGCACCCCARGTATTTACAATTTCCTCTCCACCCCATCAATTATCCATCAACACTTAGGATCCAGGCCACCTTCTGTCAGTTTTTCCCTGCCCTAGAAGCTGTTTTAGGATCAAAAAGGCACAAAGAAAGCCATGGTGGGATGCAGTTACCTTCTATCAGCACCAAACCCTCAGGAATGGGYATCACTTACACTCTTGCTCTCTGCCAGCTTCTCAGCTTATGCAACTGCTCAGCTGGAGCTGCATCAGTAACTTGATGCCCCCAGAGAGCAACAAGAAAAAAAAAAACAAAAACCAAAACCAAAAAAAAACAGGGCACATGTCCCAGTGTCTGGTCAGGCAAGTGTGTCATTTCTGAGGTGTGAGAGCTGGAGGGGACAACAGCAATAATCTGCTCTGACAGCCTTTATTACAGAAAGAGATCAGGCAGACATTGCCCTTTACTTAGACACTGTTGCCCCGAGCAACTTCTGCTTGAGCTGTAGCACACTGCCAGAAAATGCTTCTTTTTAAAGGCATGGCCAAAGCCTTTCAAACACAGCAGGAGTCTTTTGGTGGCAATTGGAGTTTGTTWAGTGGTGGCTGGGATTAACCAGAAGCATGTTAAGGTTTGCATTTACATATGTGAGAATGCATTTATGTATTTTTCTCCCAAACACTAATTTTTCCTCGAGGAGGATAGGAAATAATCCAAGCAGGCAAGTCTGCATTCCCTTATTGGAGCTCATGGAGGCTCCCAAGGGCTTGGTGAATCCAGCTCCCCACAGACTCCTTTGCTTTAACTAACTTCTAAATTAAAGAGTTCTTTTGGAATTACTGATCCATTTCCCATCCCTTTTTAAAGGAAAACATTTCAAAAACTGCTGCTCCTCGGAGAGAGTTGTGCAAGGCTTTGCTATCTTAGTACAGATGGTCAAATAAACATATTGATATGATTTTTTTCTCAAATACCATTTTACACAATTTTCCCCACTATTTTTATGTGTTAAATTTATGTATTAAAATAAATAACARCTAAAAGAATCACATTTTCATTTTGCAAGACCAGCTAGAGGAGACTAACTTTACAAATCAGTCTGAATATGATAATGATGGGATTATATTCAATGTCACTACAAAATGGCAACAATGAAGTATTTAGCACTTGCATGCAGAATYTTGTAAACAAAAGCTCCTCAAAGCTATGAAAGTGCTACATCCCTCTTGATTTCAATGAGATTTGTCATCAAACTAATTTTTGGGCACCGAACACGAGCAACCCAGGAGATCTGATTACTTCTAGTAGGATTTGTTCCTCTCAATTAGGCATATTTACAATAATTCCATCTATCTTCCAGAAATGTGGCACATACTTCTACGCTGAGGAGCAAAGGACTGTTTCAATTTTAGAAGATTTGAGACACCAGACCTGCAGCAGGGCTGTGGTGTTGCCTTGCAGATAATCCAATATTCACCCTCCTGGCACTGAATTTACCTGAAAGGCCATTTCTAATCCAGGGCCATTTGTCACTGGGCATTGGAAAGACAATTTTGATATGCAACACTCTGATTACTTCCTGGCTGCTTTGACTCCCTCCCTCAGCTGKTTCTCATASGATAGGAAAATTCTGAATAACTCTGAGAATCTACCAACTCTTCATTTTTAGTGTTTCTTTATGAACTTTAAAATATTTTTGAATTTCTTTGAAGGTATTAAAGCAAGTTCTCATGCACTTCCCAGCGCCCTGTTATGCTGTATCTCAGCAAAAATGCCCCAGTTCTCTGTGGCTCTCACTGATGTTTCTGCAGCTGAATTCTCTCAATTCTCTTTCACTTGTCCTTAGACCCCTACACAGCACTTAAACAGTAAAATTCCCATTTTACARGGTGTGGCATTCCCATTTYCTGAACATGATCCCTTCACCCAGGGTTTTTCTMCTGGGAAGCTGAGAAGCCTCAGAGAAAGAGGAAAACAATTCTTACCTCATTTGCTTCTCCTGTGTTGTGCTCATGTGGAATGTGTTTGGAGATTGKTTACCCACAGGTGATTGTTYCATTGGATTCTGCTGTGAGTTGTTTTCACTCTKTGGCCAATCAGGGCCAAGCTGTGTCGGGACTCTGGAAAGAGTCAGGAGTTTTCATTATTATCTTTTTAGCATTTCAATAAGTATCTTTTCTGTATTCTTTAGCTTAGTAKAGTATTCTTTAATATAATATAGTATCATAAAGTAATAAATTAGCCTTCTGAGAACATGGAGTCAGATTCATCATTCCTGCTTTCATCTCGGGGGAACGCAAATACAATAACAGGGAAGGATCTGAGTCACAGAAAAGTGTAAGGATATTCTGGAAATGTGCACAAGGCAGAGGATTCAGCTCCCTACTTCTGAAATCTAAGCAATGGGGCTGAATTAACCCAAAAGATGAGGAGCAGATCCGAGCACTGAGAGGAAGCCAAAGCCTTTCTGCCTGATGGGGAGACACATGAGGCTTTGTTTGGGGTGGCATCAGAGACATTACATTAATCTCCTGGAGATCCCATGAAAGGACATCCCACCCCACATCAGCAACAGCAGACGGGTTTGAAAATACATCCCTGAGCTGCATSAAAGAAAGAAAGCAGGCAGAGGCTCCTTGTCACAGACATATTTTCCGAAAAATCCTTTCACTAGGATTTTTCTCCTGAGAAGCCTCAGAAAAGAAATGTAAACWATAATCTGATTGCTTGGAATGTGGTTTTAGAGGTTTTTACCAACAGGTGCATCTTTGATTGGTTCCAYGTAGATTGGTCATCAAGTAGAAACAATCACAGGTCCACCTGTGTTGGGACTCTGGTCAGTCACAAGATTTTATTATTTGTTCCTTTCTAGCCTTCTGATATCTCCTTTCTCTTTCCTTAGTATAGTTTTAGTATATCGTTTTCTTTTAATATATATTGTAAAATAATAAATCAGCCTTCTGAAACATGGAGTCAAGATTCTCATCTCTTCCCTTGTCCTAGAGACCCTCAAACACCACCACAGCTCTTAAATCTCTGTAATACCACATTTAGTARAGGAAGCTCCTACTGTACCTTTAGGATCATTTCCATAAACTTCACAATGTGTGAAGCTGGATATTGGAATGGAGAATGTTGATTTGTTTGGCTGACAAAAGGTCTGTAAATGGAAAAATATAATAATAAAAAGAATAAAAAAAATTATTCCTAACACCTGAAAATATTTGATCATGGTCACTTCATAGGATGAAGTCATGCTCAAACATTTAGACAATTGCTCAAACATTTAGACAAATGTAAAAAGAATATRACATGGCCATATAACTCTATGTAAAAGAGACAGAGAATTGATGTTGTCAGCATCACAGTTTCAAGCTAATAACAGTTCAAATTCATGGATATCTATTTATCAGCATTTTTTTTCAGAACSAAAATTAATCTGAAATATCATTAGTATTATAGTACATCTTCTGGTTATTTGTGTTTCAGCACACCATAATAACTTGGTCATTGCTTGCTGGATAGAAGCAGATTTTCACTCAGGTGTTTGTGCATTCACTGCTGCCTTTCTGCTGCAGCAGATCTATTACAGCCATCCCTTATTTATTTAATTAGCAGTTCTTCATGGCCCCATGGTACTGGCCATTGCACACAAACCCAGCAAACCACCCAAGAGGGCTTTCTAAAATAAAATCAGCTATAAAATCTCACACCTACCCTTTGTTTCTTCCTATTTCTTTTTTTTATGAAGCGTGCCTTGGATTTCACAAAAACTGCTGAATACAGATATTTTAAATAACATTTTTCTAATGGTTCAGCTGATGTCTTCAACAAAATGCCAGAAGATGCCTGGTCAGCTTTTCTTGACACAATCTGTTGGGTGAGTGAGGCAGATTGAAGTGCTGGCTTAGTAGGAAGGTTGGATTCTTAATTTGATTTTTGTGTCCTCATGAACATAATTAAAGGCGCTGGATTTGGCTACGTATTGTCACTTGTCTGAAATGGGCTCATCTCCACACCACAGCATCTCAGCCTAGAGAGAAATCTGCAGCTCACTGGAGGCAACATGCAATTTGCTGTCAAGAAAGATGTAAGAAATAAACATTTGGTATTTAATAACTAAAACATATTAWTATTTTCAGAGAAACAGATGAAACAGGGTGCCCAGAGAAGMTGTGGCTGCCCCTGGATCTCTGGAAGTGTCCAAGGCCAGRTTGGATGGGACTTGGAGCCACCTGGGACAGTGGAAGGTGTCCCTGCACAAGGCAGGGATTGGAACAAAATGATCTTTAAGGTCCCTTCCAACCCAAACCATTCCATGATTCTGTGATTTCTATGTTTGAGGAAAGACCAAATAAYGCCTGGTGTGCCTTTTCTGTCCAAGTGAGCTGGAACTGGAAAGCTTTCAGAACTCTGCAGAAACTCCTTGGCAGGATGTCRCTGAAGGTTTTGTTGTGACCATTCTCCACAGGTTTGCTCTGCTTTGCGATATTCCTAACTGCAGGCAGCCCTTCTGGGCACAGATCAAAGCCCAGCTTGAGGCAGAGTCCCAGCAGGGAGCTGCCATGGGAAGAGGTTCTGCAGCTCACTTTTCTCATCCCAGCACCCTGGAGAATCTGCCTGGCAGCTGCTGCTGCCACCCCTGAGACAGGAGTTGGAGCAAGCTGGAAAGTTTTCCTGGAGAGATGCTCTATTGAGATGCTCTGCCTTCACCCCTCTGCTTCTCTGACAGCAGCAGGAGCACCAGCCTGACTCCCTGAGGCTTTTTTCTCTTTCACTTCTCTGCTTTTCTGTTGTTTTCTCCCACTTTTCCCTTCTTGCATCAAGCCCAGACCACCAGGGTGCCTTCTCTTCTGCTGTACGTAAATATTACTCTGCCTGAAAYATCCAGGCACACTCTTAAGTCAAACTCTGCTGTTTCTATTTTAAGAAAAAAAGGTCTTTTTTTCTTTTTTTCACTTGGGCTTTAATTCCAGTCCTTCATAAATTTTGACCATTGGAAGAAAKATTAACTTTCTGGAATGAGGAAGACTTTTGAGGTCTTCCAGAAAACCTGCATGCCATTTCTTGGCACTTCCAGCAGTAATTACACTATCTATGGCACATCTTTTCACCACGCAACTGTAACACAGTGTGAATGTGTATATTTTACATTCTAAAAGACACCCAAACCCTTTCTTTCCTGTTTCCTAGGAAACWGCCACCCAATCCTTTCCAGTTAAGCAGTGAGCAGTTTAGTTTCCATTATGCTAAAATGATCACCATAATTCAGAAAGTCCTCCCTGGAAGAATTACATCACTTTCAGAAAACAATGCATTGAAAAGTATAATGTATAATTACCTTTTTCAGAAAGAAAATGGCCTTTCTTTTTTTCCTTCTCTCTTTTGCCAACTCAGAAGTAGAACTTTCAGAACATTTTCAGCAAAACATGTTGGTCTGTCAAAACTAACATTTCACCGTGTTCTGTCAGCTTTTACAACATTTTTAGGTAAAGAAAGGAGCCTTCCAAACCTTCCTGCTCTTTTCATGACCACAGTTATTGTGCTGGACACAAAGCCATCAGGGATGTTTTTTTAACCATTTTTTTTTCCCACTGGAAGGTCCAGCCTTAGCCTCAAATCACAGTCTGCACTTCCACAGACAAAAGAAAGTCAGAAGAAAAAAATCCCCAACCAAACCCATAGCTTTCAGTCAGAAAACTTTTTTCAAAACCATTGCAGGCAGGGTGGAAATAAATCAAAATCCTTTATTTCTCGCTGAAGAAAACATTTGTACTCCAATAAACTTTGCCCAGGAACATTGCAATGATTAGGGCAATACATTACAGCAATTAATAGAAACTGTTTTCTGTTGGATTATTATGAAAGGCAGACAGTGCTAAATCTAAGATAACCATAATTTTCCAGCAAGGAAGAGGAATAGACACTACTGAKGAAAAGAATTCCCCTTTTTTTTCCCCCTGAATCTTCTCTTTGCCTGGTGATGTCTCCATGGTCTTGGAGCATCCTCTGCTGTCTCACAATTCTAAATCCTGCTCATGGCCCCAGAGGGTCTTTCTAATAAAGAACACAGAGGTTTGTGGTGTTCCCAAAGTACCTGCCTCCCACTCTGCCTATAAATCCACAAAGGTAATSCCAGCCCAGTTTCAGAGTAGCCACAAACCAGCTCTTCTTCATCCTGGAAGCAATTCCCTAAACTTCCCAAACAGTTCAGTYTTCCAGCTGTTGTCATACACATTGCAAGAGTTCTATTGTCATTACATTACAAGGATTCCATATTGCCAGAGTTTTGCACCGCCTTGATGTTTCTTGTAGGCAGCTCCTCCAGGCACTGACTCTTCCTCATCCTCACAGCAACCAACTGACTCCAGTTCCCCCTCAACCACCCAATCCACTCTTTTATAACACTCTTCTGATTGGCTACAGCTGCGGCCTGTTAACATCAGGCCTGCTCCTAATCCTTAATAATTGGCTCAGCTGCAACTCTTCAGGGGGTAAGATTACATTCTATACCACCTTTGTTTACTTATGCCCTATCCCCCTACGATTCCCCCTTCTTCTTTTAATTATGGAGTTGCAGCATTTCTAGAAGGACATGTTCAAATAAATTAACATTATGACACATTCACATATTTCATTTCAAGCTAATAGTTATACAAATGTTCAGACAACATATTATAGTATGAGTATATGTACTTCTGAGCTTTGGATCAGTTTTGTAGCTTTTCTCGGTTTACAAAGTACTTATCTTCAAGATCTTTTACACTCATATTTAACAAACATTAATAGCTGCAATTGATATATTTTACCAATAGTTTAATATTCAAATCCTTTTCACCAAATCCACAGGGTTATATAGTCAAATCCTGTTTCCCCAAATCCATGAGATCATCCCAAATCCACAGGGTAATATAGTTTAGTATTTCAGTCCTTTTTCTCCTGAATCACACCAGGGTCACCATTTGTTATCATTATATAAGGATTCCATATCGCCAGAGTTTTGTACCTCCTTGATGGTTCTTGTAGGCAGCTCCTCTAGGCACTGACTCCTCCTCATCCTCACAGCAGCCAACTGACTCCAGTTCCCACCAATCCACTCTTTTAGAACACGCTTCTGATTGGCTACAGGTGTGGCCTGTCAACATCAGGCCGGCTCCTAAGCCTTCATAATTGGTACAGCTGCAACTCTTTAGGGGGTAAGATTACATTCTAGACCACCTTTATTTACTTCTGCTCTATCCACCTTTACAATCCTGCCAAGAAAAGGACTAGCAGGATTTCAGGTGTGGATATTGAAAGGGATCTTCTGAACTTATCAAAGTTAACTGTCTTTTTCTCTGCTTCCTCTTTTTTATTTTTTTTCSCCTTCCTCCAGATTTACCCTCCAGCTCAGCACTTTTTTTTTTCTTTTTGGCATCTGACAAGAAGTGCTCGTCATGTTGCAGCATGACTTGGCAATCATAGGCGCCATCAAAAAAGGAAGACTGGCAGGGCACATTTCCTCACCTGATTCATGTCTGGCCTCCTGKTTTTGTTTTTTTTTTAAAGTTTCTAGATGATCTTTAAACCAATGCATTTCTGATTAATCATCTCTTTGAAGAGGAGAGCCTAAATCAGAATTGCCAATATTCCCAAATACAGCAGATATAAAATTGTCTGTGTTCCATGATTATGTTTAAAATGAAGGTAACACTCTGTATTTTACAGCACTCCAGCCTCCTCCCACTCCCAGCTCAAATTTACCAAATATTCAGGAAAAATATTCTTGCGCCAAGTTAATGATAAATTATATATTTGTTATGCATGTATCAGGAAAAATAAAGATGCAATTAACTTTTCATTGTCTTTTCCACGTTAATTCTGARAGAACTGAAAGYTGCATATTTTTTCTCCATTTTTTTKACATCAGTCCTKKTTTTTTATTTCTGTGTTCTTGGTCCAACAAACTGGTTTATCTTGTCATTATTTACCCACGCTTCACTTTTTGTCATGCTGTCTCCTACCCACAAAAATCTACTGTGTGTATCTACCTTCTCTTCCTTTARGATCCTTATCAAGTCTGACTTTTACCAGAAAAATAATTAGCCTGGAGATAGCTGATTCTTTCAGAAGGAGATGTGTCATCCCACACCCTTTATTGCTGCTAATTTCATTTGCATAGTGATCAGGGAATTGCCAAGGCTGTCAGGGAACAGGCTGATATCAAAACATCCTGGCAAATACCAGTCTGGGTAAATTGCTCGTGATAATTTAGGTGTTCTGGGTGGGGTTTCTGAATGAATAAAAGGGATGTCCCCAGCTGCTTCTGATGAGCT
Source organism: Cardinalis cardinalis (assembly GCA_014549065.1). Taxonomy (NCBI): domain Eukaryota; kingdom Metazoa; phylum Chordata; class Aves; order Passeriformes; family Cardinalidae; genus Cardinalis; species Cardinalis cardinalis. Next base: position 2,209,708 of record JACDOX010000021.1, read on the forward strand.
CTTCCCCTGGCTCCAAATGCTTAGAAAAATTCACAAAGTGGAAATTATGGCTAAGGGCTCTCAGAGAACCATTTATGTGCTCAGAACTGATGCAGTGTAGAGGGTTAGGGTTTAAGATTTTAGAGATAGCTTAACAGTGACAATTCTTTATMAGGGAGTAATTTCACACACATTTGGAAACATTCAACAGCTGACTCAAGAAACCTGTTAAAAAAAAAGGAAGAAATAGCATTATGTCTTTGCCTCATCAGWGTCTGATTTATTTACCAGACCATGTCATGTTTTCCATGTTAAATCATTACCTTTTCTTTCAAGACAAAAATTCACTATTAATAATGATTAGACATCACTCTGGAAAGGTTAGAAACACAGCTCCACTGGAAATGAAAATGAAGTTTATCCTAGAAAATGGCACTTACTCCATTGGAATGAGGAGAGGAGGCTGTAAAATTCAAGAGTTTTTATTTATATTAAGTGAAACTACTTTATGTGAGCACAGTTTGTTKTGTTCCAGCTCAGAGTGGGAACCTCTCTAAAGCAGAGGAACTAAGTCCATCCTGAGACTCCCTGCATGGATCAAACCACCATGGGATGCTGAATCATATTTCATTGCAAGAAGAATAGAAAGGAGAAAAAAAAAAAAAAACAAACCAAAACAGATTTTTCCAGCCAACTATTTACTCATTCTCTCATTGTGCAGAGACCAGGGGCCTCTGAGAACACAGTCCCCCAGTAACAAAGGTGAGAAATGATCCACAGGCTGAGTGGTCTCTGAGGTGGCCAACACTGACAGGCTGTGTCTGCCAGCAATGCTTTTAGCAATGTTGTTAAAAGCCATCAGGAAAAGAAGTGACTTTCTCAATGATTTTCTTTCTCATGCACATAAATCGCCATAACTTCAGAATTTAGAAGTGCCAGTCCAAGATCTTCCTTGTTCAACAGAGCCACAGGGATGAACTGGAGCCCTCACAAAGCAGAGATGCAACCGTTTCATGGAAGGAAACTAAAGAATGGTTAGTCTGGAAGTAATTTATCCTGGGAACCAGCCATGTGAAATGTGGGTGATATAAAAGGGTCTCTTAGGCTCTAACCCACTTTTTGAGGCCCTGAAGGGCTTCTTGGAAGACACCTTTTAGGACACTGAGCCATTTTGCTGGTATCACAGTTCTATCACCATTTTCTCAAATCCTATCTCCTSCTGAGGATTATTTTTTGCAGATAATTATCGCCAATTGCAATTTTTGTAATATTCTCTTTTCATCTGACATTTGAAAACTTCTATTCACCAGCTTAAAGCTGTTCCTTGGTAAGCTTGTGCCTATTTAATAAAATTTCAGTGTTATCCATAAATTTAAATAAGCTGCACTTTGCTTTTCTTTATGACCTGATGTTTATTCACATCAAATGGAAAAAAATATCTGATCCACTTGACTGCTGTTGTGCTTGCAACTCTCTCTGACCAAAATTCAGGGTAGTAAAGATTAGAACTTACCTAAAACTGGGCTGATGATTAAAAGCTTTCAAAAATAAAGGTGTTTCTTAAAACAAATGAAAAACTCAACAGAATTGCTACTGACTGCTGTGTCTACCACATTCTTTTGTATTAGGATAACTTCTGTGTTTTATTTCAGTGGCACAAGGGAAATGGCTTTGTAAGCAATCTGGCCCTTACAAAAACAAACAAAACCATCCCCAACCAATTAAAATAAATGTCATGAGTTTCCTGCTGCAATTATTTCAGGTGCTTTGTTTCCATCTGCAAACTCAACTACTAATCAGCTACTCATTAATCTTAACTATCTTTGTRTGTCATCTCCATGCATCTTAAACAGATGAATAAACAAACCAAATTGAAATGTAATGGGYTTAGGTTATCTACTTCTTGGAAAAATTAAATGAAATTAAATTTAGTGAGCCAGTTTGCACGTGTAGATATAAATGGGAGTAGAGGGCAAGAAGTTCTCATGAAACTGTTGCAGCTAAACCTACTCAGTATCAGCCTGGATTTACCCATATAAATTTTKTTACTCAGCTCCAATAAATCTATAATTGTTGGTGTAGCCATGARAGGTGAAATCTTCCTCTGAGCAGAAGGATGTGAATGTGTGAGGATTTCCATTATCTCCTGCAGCTCAACAGTTGCTGTTTTATTTGCTGCTCWACTTCTGCACCAGCCAAGTCCCTCCACAGAAGCGACTTTGCTTCCTGAGGTCTTTGTTTAAGTTCGGAGATCAGATCTGCAGAGGAAGGGAAAATCACAAAGAAAAGTGGAAAATGTCCCTGTCTCTGCTCCCTCTTGTGGTATCAGCTTTTCAGTTTACAAGGGAAAAAAAAAAAAAAAAGCAAAGTACAACAGAGGAACTGCAGCAGCAATTTAAGGGTTTCTTTATCTGAAAGGCCATGATGTGCATTTCCCTGGTCCTTTGCCTCTCTGATGTCTTAGGGTGGAACTGATGGGTTTTTTTTCCCTTCTCTAGTTTCCTTTTTATTTACTTTCGTGTGCCACAGGGTTAAAAGCTATGCACCTCTGTTTTTTGTGAAATTAGCTGTGAGTCATGGGGGCATGGCAGGCTTGGCAATCGAAGAGTGCACTCAGGACAAAAAGGAAATGCAGCTGWAAAGGACAGCCAGTGAGAGAAAATAAAGCAGAAATTACACTGCTTTAAAATGAGGAAAAATAAAGTGCATTTAAAATTAGGAATGTGAATTAGAAAATCCATCTGGACTTCAATCTCTGAAAGCACAGATTCCTTTTTACAGCAAAAATTCACACAACTGTTGTACACTCTCCACAGAAACTGCACTGATGGAGGGCTTGTCTCTCCTCCCTGATGATGTGGGACCCCAGCCTGTCATCCATCCATGGGATCACAGAATAATTAAGGTTGGAAAAGCCTTCTAAGATCAGGGAGTCCCACCATTAAGCCAGCACTGCCAGCCCCACCAGCCCCAGCACTAAAACATCACTTTGTGCCACATCTCCATGATTTTCAAACACTTCCAGTCATGGTGATTCCACCACTTCCTGGGGCACCACATTCCCCCCTTCCAGTGCAGAWTTTTTTTTCCTAATATCCAAATTAAACCTGTCCTGGCATATCTTGAGGCTGTGTGTGTAAGTAGAAAKGAAAGGTTTCCTCTCCACCACAGCCAACTCCTGTCCTTACACATTCCCTCTACATGTGCGCTGCAGGACAGACTGGCTCTGCACTTTATCCAGATTAAATCAGCAAAGTGACACTGCTGCCAGCTGGGGATGCAGAGGAACCAGCCCATCYATTCACAGAGCCAGCAGGGCTGTGCTGATCCTCTCCTCCAGCCTCCTAATTGTCCCTGTCCATCTTCCACGTGCCTCACGTTAGCAACAAACCGCCTTGGAAAAAAAACTCCCTTGGAAAGCAAACCCAGACATTAAAATTCAGCTGCAATACACTTGAGCGGGGATATCAAAAGGATTTAGACYATATCCACTTTGGATTGTAACTTTTGATACAGCGCCTTTGGGAAATATATGTAAAGCTGTTAATATTTTAAAAGTTAAATAAGGTACGTTGTATTGCTTGAAAGCATTGAAAGAAAAAAAACCCAACTAAACCCACGGCTACAGTCTGTGTGTTTTATCAGTTACTTATTCCTTCCATWATGTGCAAAAGGAATTGTTGAAAGCAGCTGACACAGATGACCTCATGCTAATTAAAAGTGTTTTAGAACTGAAATTGCAGGATGGTGGCTTGGTGAGTAAACTGGTTTGCAGTTTGAAAACAAAACAATGCAAAAAAACCCCCAGAAGAATTGAGTAAAAGGAGGGAAAAGAGTTTATCTTCCAAGAGGAAGAGAAGATAGGAAAAGTCACCATTAATAATCTGATTATCTGGGCCAGTCTGGCACAGGCTGCTCRGACCTGTCCTCTGCAGAAGTGCTGCATCACCGAGGTTAGAGGGAGGATTAAGGCCGTGCTTTAGTGATTGAATTAAAGAAAATTGCATCACTATTATAGTGGCAAACCACTTAAGCCAAATGATTTTACACTTTCCTAATGCATTTTATTTTCTCTGACAGGCAGGATCAGATTGCTTTTTCCATGATGTATGGCACAGGAAAACGTTTTTAGCTACAGCATTTACACATTTTGGGCAGCTTTTTTCTCTGTCATTTGAGCAGAGATGTTGTCACAGACTCTGATTATCCCAGGCCATATTCTGAAGGAAATGGTCTACAGGACAGAAAGTGTTTGAAATGCTTTAGTCCATAAATCCAAGGCAGGAAACCTGGACTCTTGGATGTCAAGGGAAGGATTTTCTAAATAAAATCCTTTAATTTTTAGAGCCTCAGATTAATGCTGCTGTCCCACTGTTCACTTCAATGAGAGCAAACAGCAGCTTTAGATATGACTGCAGTTTCTGTTCACTCCAGATTACGCTGGATGAGCAGCAAATCTGCTGAGTGCCAAATCCCTGGGCACAGGRGATTCCACTGTGGCTGCATCCCCAGGCTCAGTCCCTGGCAGAGCACAGGCACAGCCAGCCCCACAYGTGGCTGTTGGGTGTCCAAGCTGTCCTTGGAGATCTGGTGGGGCAGAGGGGCAATAAAACTGCAGAGCACACCCAGGACACATYCCCAAGACTGTTTGTGTTACCTTAATAGGCTAAAAATGATCTCTGACAAATAACTTATGGATCTTTGTCTTGAGTAGCAAATTGTTCCTCACCTGGGAATACAGTGGGGTTTGCCAGGCAATTCCTTCTTCTAGAAAAGTACTGATATGTTCACCTTTTGCCACTGGGAAAAGTGACTGCTTTATGAATATTTTTAATTGTATTAAATTTGACCTGAGAAAAAATTCCATTCCCCCTTTTGTCTTCTATGTTCTATAAATACTGGTGAAAACCCTAAACTGTTCAAACAAATATGCTGTCATTTAARGAAAAGCGATTTTCCACTGTCATTATGCAGTATTTGTATTATAATGTATGCTAATTATTATATATTATTTTAGTAACAACAATAATAATACTAGAAGACTTTCAGTCAAACTTAAAACACCCTTGATTACTCAAGTTTAGCATTGAGTAGAAGAAATGCACTTCAGCATTTATGRTTTTATGTGTTTAATGTGATTCTGTATCCTTTTCAGGTAAAGGAGGAGATTCACAGTGATTATATTGTGATTCTTGGTGAACCAAGAGGAAACAAACAAACAAAAAAAACCAAAAAACCCCAAACAAAACAAAATAAACAAAAAAACCACCAAAGAAAACCCAAGAAGAGCTGGCAGCCAGAGTGTTGAATGAGCTGAATTCCCAATGAMGTTTTTGGGTTTTTAAGTGAARAAATATTAAAGACTTTGGCATCATTAGGGCCAGTTGGATTTGAGTATTTATGTTTTGCTGTGCTCAGTTCCACAGATGCAGCACATGCACARTATCTGAGTCTTCATCTCTAGTGTGGTAAGGGTGGTCAAGATAAGGGGGAAAATAGTAGAAGCCACCAAGATGAAGTATGAAGAATTAAAGACATGAAAAGGCAATGCAACCTTACCTGTGTAATAAGAGAATTTAACAGAGAAGCATTTATAATTTTTCCACATGATTTTACAACATTTCCATGCCCAGAACTCTCTATAAAACTATTTGGGAGTCCTGGAACAACCTGTTCTCCTCATCAAAATCCATGGGAAGAAAAGAGGACAATTCAGGGTAAACCCCAAACCAAACCAGAGCCACTTGCTAAGTTAAATGGAAATGGCATAAGAAAAAGTCAAGACTTAAAGTAAGAGTAAAAAGAAAAAGAAATTGTCCAAATTGGCTCCAGACCAGTTTAAAAGGAGTCGAGACTCATGCATCCTTAAACACCTGGAGAATAATGGACAGCTTCACATTGAATTGGGGATGTTACTGAGAGTGCAAATCACAAGCTGGAAGCAAGGTTTTCCACAGAGCCTTATGTTAACTTGAAAAATATTAAGAAAAAAGTTGACTGAACTGAAAGAAATTGTCAGGAATTGTCATGGCCTTCACCCCAGGTAAAGGATAAGTACAAATTCTCCTCTGTGGCACTTGGGAAGTAATTAGAGCCATTGTGGAGGCACTCAAGCAGTGACATTTGCACAGACCATTGGGATCATGCACCTTTTCTGTTTAGCACAAGGAAACTTTATCTCTAAAAGCTCATTATTTCAGAGCACTCAGAATTATAGGGTTGGGCTTTATAGAAAACAGATTTTTTACCCGATGTGTACTCTGCAAACCAAAGTCTCAAAATCTATGTCAGTGTTTGGTCTAGCTGTAAAAGCAGGGAATGGAAGTAGAAAAGCTGCTTAAAAAGAAAAGAAATGAATTGCAGATTAGTTTTTGCTTTATTTCTGGGGGAAAAGAAATAATTATATGAAGTTTTTTTAAAAGAAAACTATGAAGTTTTTCTGGGAAAAATTTCATATTAGTGTTGAAAATGTCCTGAAAATTCCTTAGTGTTTGCAGAATTATAGTTGACTCTTAAAGTGGTGTTGTTAGCTAAAGAAACAGACTTGTGGGTGGGGATTTTATCTATATTAACATCAAAATAAAATTGGGCAATTAGATAATTCTTAAAACAAAAATAACATATTCTTGAAAAAATGCACAAATGAAAAATGCGAAAGGAAAAATATAAATAATTCAAGCTCTTTGTTTTTCTTTTAGAATATTTCAAAGTCAGTTAAATATGTCTCTGAATTTCCTCTAGTCACCACAAGTTACTCTCAGATGGCCTGAGAATTTTCTTGTGTTAAAATTCTGTTCACATGACCATTTTCTATTGGTAACAGTTCTAGGCAAAGCTTCAAATGCAGGGGTTTTTTAACAGAAAAATTTAAATTTATTTTTAAACCTGTTTATTTTTAATTTTTTTTTTTTTTTTTTTTTGGTTTTTGGTTTTTTTTTTTTTTTTTTTGTAAAAATATTTGGCAACTAAGACAAATGATGGTGTTTTGTGACCTGGAGAATCATTGCATTTTGTTGTGTGGTTCTGCTTTAAGCATGCTCACTGGACAGAATCAAAAGTGCTTGACTGTTAGCCTGTTTCAAGTGAATAAAAACACCTTTTATTCAAACAATAGCAAATAGTTCCCTGGTCATAGCACTGTTCCTCATCTTCTGTTCAATTCAGAGTTATTTGCCTGAAATGCAAAATTTTCCTAACATTTCATTGCATTTTAACAGAATTCAGCCGTTTTATTCTAATAGTCTGAAAATTTACTACTAGAAACACAATTATTAGGAATTGTTGATAGACTTATTCTCTATTATGTAGAATGTGAAATTAATTTGACGATGATATGAGTTGTCACGTTTCTCTAAAAGTTTATTTATGAGGCTTCTTACTGTAGGAGTTAATGTTTTTCTATATTATTTCCCCCTTTCATGTTGGAATTTCTCTGATGTATTTTGGGTGGCTTTCTTTGATACACAAGAAAAAAACACATCGCAAAAAATGCAAGAAAACCTTTTTTGTTGCTCCCCTAAATAAAAACAACCAACATTTCATCCCTAATTTTGATTTTTTACGAGCTGCCTGTATTTTTAATTACTGCTATTTAACAATTTTCTTTACTTCCCCTTCATTTTCAGTCTTGGACAGCTTTGTGAGAGGAATCTTTCAGTGGGAGACATAAATTTGAAGATGCAGCTTTATAGACTCCATATCAGGAGTCTGTCACTGCATCCTGAATAAAAGACAGCCCCTGCTCCCAGCCCCTGATAGGGCTCACAAAGGAGGATTCTCTGACTGATATCCACCTGCTGGGATTAAAGGGATTCTGACAGGAGGTTTCAGATGTCATTCCATGGAGGGGCAGAGCCCATCAGCTCCTTTGTGCCCCTGTTTGCTCTGTGTGCACAGCAGCAGAGACCTTGCAGGGGTGACAGAAATGCCCCTGGTGGCTCTGCCAGCAGGGTGACAGCAGCCCATGGAATGGGGAGGGGTGGCAGGCGGCATTCCGAGGGAAAACCACCCCTCCCCAACCAAAAAACCAACCAAACAAAACAATAACAAAACCAATCAAACAACCAAAACCAAAACATATCTATCAAAAAYATATTTTAAAAATTTTTAAAATATATTTTATATATTTATGTATAATATGTAAAAATATATTTATATTTTWTATATATTTATTTCTATTTTATATGCATATTTAATATATTTAAATATATTTTCTATATTTAAAAGTATATGTTTAAAATGTATTTAAAATATATTAAAATATATTAAAATATATTAAAATATATTAAAATATATTAAAATTTAAGTATATTAATATGATAAATATATTAAATACTAATATTAATATAGTAAATATATTACAATGTATTAAAATATATAAAATATTTTTTAAAATATTTTAAGAAACAAAAAAACTCCTAACCAAACAAAACGAAAACAAAACCAAAAAATCCCCAAAAAATTTACCACTGGAAAGGTATTTCTTTCCAGAGCTTGGAGTTTAAGGCTCAGGAGTTAACAGCTTTGAGGACAAAATTTCAGCAGGTCAAAATATGCAGAGCATCACAGGAAGGATTTCTGTTAGAATGAGGGTTCAAATTTGTTTGCCTTCTCCTAAAGTGAAGCTCTCTTGTCCTAAAGAGAATGGTATCACTGAAATCAAAAAAAAAAAAGCTCCAGTAAAAATTTCAGGCTTAGTTTTTAAAAAATCCAGTTCCTTCCTCTCTCATTCACCCACCAAAAGCCTTTTCTCAAATTCTTTGCAGAGGTGATGCCCCTTAATGAACCTCCTTTTCCTCTGGGTGTACCTGGCCAGGTGAGCACCCATTTACTCTGTAATTCCATCCCAAGTGATGTCTGTGGGCAAACTGCTGTGTTACTTTGTGCCCTGGGCAGGTAATTTTGTACTTTTCTGGATCATACAGAGGAATGTTGTAGAAATTCTGCAGACTCACCCTTGATGCAGGTTTTGCTGCAGTTTTCCCTAGCACAGAGGTGCATAGTTAAATCCCTGTAAGCACAGTAACCCACAGCCCCATTTATCACCACTGCTGTTGCTTTCAGGCTTCTTTTTCAATACCAGAAGCTGATGGCTTCCATATTTCTGAAACATGTTTAAAACTGAAAATAAGTTCACCTGAAAGAAGAGGAGGGGAAAAAAGCCTAAAGTTACAGGAAAATAACAGAAGGCAGCAAATCTGACAAAGCTGTAAGTGTGCAATGGTAATTATCCAACTTTAATATTAGCCTCAAGCTAATATTAAATATTAGCTATAATTCCCTGGAAATATCCATAGAAATCCATAGGAAATCGGACTGTACCTGTTCATAGGTTGAAGAACACTGTGATTAGAAATGGAAATGCAGTTTGGATGGCAATCATCATCTCACCTCGCCTCACCTGAGACTTTCAGTTCTTCCCAAAGGTTCCAAAGACCTATGGAAAGAAGCTTTAGTCAAGGAACTACTCAGCTGGAAACAAGAATGGTTCCTGAGCACTTCACTACTCATTTCTGCCGGATGGGATGCTGGTACTGAAGGAGGCCTGGATCAGCTGCAGTGCCTTTCATCTTTGGATATTAGCAGTTTCCTGATCGTTTCTAGCATCTGCTAGAATTTAAAAAGTGTTCCCAAACTCATTCTTTATTGCCCTGGTGCACTGGCTACCTAGAAGCCAAAAAGTGCAGCTCTTGTGTCTTCAGCAAGTGCCAGTCATCTTTGATCCTGAACATTCCTAAAGCACCATGGGTGCAAAACAGCTGTTTCCCCAGTATCTGCCTTTCTTAAAAAAAAAAAAAAAATAGCAGCAATAATGCATCCCTTTCAAAAATAATTAGCCATTTGGGGAATTGATGGTTTCTATATTTAAGTTTTTGAATCAAGTCCATTGTGATTTGCAGAGAGCAGAACATTACACGTTCTGGTAGCTGGATAATAGGATCAGTACACTGGGGACTTTTCTGTCTGTCCCCATGCACAGATGTTCTYGTGGCAGGAACCACAGGGGGGATAAAAATCATCTGTTTCACAGGAACACCAAGAGATTGATGGGCACAAAGACCTCAAAAACAATGTTCCTAGCTCAAGATAATGACCCATTGACGAAACCACATTTTGGGAGAAAAAAAAATAGTGATAACTTGTAGTGTTTCTGTCCAGGGATTAGAATGTCCTTGGTTCTGTTCCCAGGGCTGACGCTGGCCTTCTGAATGACTGTCAGTCACTTTGCAGCTAGATGTCCCAGCTCCCAGTTTTACAAATTATTCTAGTTCTTTGTAACACACCCATTGAGATCTGCTGATAAAGTCCTTTTATTCTTGGTAATAATTGCAGAGCTTGCATTATCATCTTGTGTATGCCTGAATTTGCACACACCTCACTGAATGACAAGTTTTTATCCAGCACTGAGTGTAGTAGCTTCCCCTGAATGCATTGCCATGTCTTCCTGTTGATCTGCCTCTGTCATTATCTCACTTTTTTATTCATGAGAATCCAGTTCTGAGAACTGTTTATTCCAGTTTATAAGAAGTGTTGCTATTTCTGATAACAGACATCCTGAATTTTGGCCTTATTTTAATTTCAGTGTTAGGGATTGGAGCGTCTGTCACTGGGGAGWGGCTGAGAGAGCTGGGACTGCTTGACCTGGAGGAATTAAAGCTCAGAGGTGTTTTTTCAGTGCATGTAATTGCCAGTGGTGCTCAGAGATGGGGGAGAAGCTGCTGGGGGGAAACTGCTCTGGAAAGGGTGAGATCTTGTGAAGTGCAACCCTTGACACGAGCAAAATAACACAAGTTCTGACTGCCTGGCTCYCACTGAAGTTTATTAAGTGGCTGAAAAGTGATAAATTGGTTTAGTGATGTGCAGAGAGGATCCAGCCCTTTTATTACACAGAAGGTAATTACAAAATCCCCCGCCTCTGATTTGCTTGAACCCAGTGCCAGTTTTGGTGTGTGTTTGTGTGGAGTTGTGCTGAATCAATATGTACACTGAGAATACAATTCATTGCACCTCATGGAGGTGAGAACTGAGAAGTTTAAAGAATATTGGTGTGTGCTTCCAATACACACATTCAGGGCTTTTTTTACATTTGTATAATTATGTAATTTTTTATCTTCCACACTCTCAACTTTAAAGAACTTGTTGAAGCAATAGAAACCTTCTGGCCCTTTTTTCTTTCTTAGATTCTCTTTTAACTGAATGAAATTTTTGTATGGAAAATAAGCTGCATGTACAGAAATTTAAGCTGAATATTTGCTGTATATAATGTGATGACAGAGAACATAATTCTACTTTTTATAGGGAAACAAAGTTCTACTATTTTTATATAAAATCACCTAAAATGGGAAGAAAAGCTTCTGGATTCTGTAGTAATCTTCAACAATGARCTAAACCAGTCAGCACCCTGCAGATCTGTCCTCAAAGACAGATTTGCTCTCCTATAATCTCCCTGTTTAATGCATTATAGTCAGAAACATGGCACAGACAGTTTAAGAGACCTGAACATCCATAACACCCACACACAAACCTTCCAAGAATGTTTTTTTTTTCCTTTCTCTTGTTTTACCTAAGCCTTTCCTGCCTCACTGCAGGGCTGAATTTTTTACTCCATCCTGCCAGGAATAATTGCACAGCTTTAAAGGATTTGCAGAACACTTGTTTCAGGTTTGACACCACCACATAAGATCTGATGATCAACATCACACCCAGACCTTACTTCCACATAGCCAAATAAACAGGATCATAAAGACCATTTGCATTTTTCCCGCCTGGCTCACCTCCCCGTGTTTGAATTATTGCTGTGTTTGCTTTGGTTCAGGCAGTCAGGCAAGGATTATGTGCCTCAGTGCAAGACATTTGAATTTCTTTACATTTACCTAAGGTGGGTGTCAGTGCCACAGATCAGAGTTGTTCTGTCTGGAGAAAACTGATCCCAACTCCTAATGGTGGAAGGGAARGCCTATGCAGGGAAGATTATCAGTGTGTCCTCCTTTTCTTTTCTGACCATATTTCTGAAGTCTTTTCTGATAKATTTAATGATTTTCAACTGCTTAGGTGGATTTCACTTAAAGTTTTTGGAGGGGAAAAATGCTTTACATGAAACTCAGTAATGAAGTTTACTTTAAGTGATTTAATTACCTGGACATTGCCCTGCATGAAAATATCAACAAGAAAAGGCAAGAGTGAAGAGTCATCACCTCCTGAGACAGCAGGAGGTCACAAATTATCCTTGTTGTCCTTTGAATAAATRATATGACATTTTTCATGGGTCATTAACTTTCCTATAGACTGAAAAGGGTATTTTAGTAAAGGGATTTGGGTTCTACATATCTCAAAGGCTGATTGTGTAAAAATGGTGACAGATGTTATAGAAACAGTAGGAAATGTGATCAATGTGTCAAAGCCAAACCTCAAAGGGCATGAAGTGTTTTTTTGGCTGTCACACCCTTTCAATATGTGATGGCAAGTGCTTGGGGTTTTTGCTGGTGTTGATAAACATCCCTCCTGCTAAAATAAAACTGCTGTTAAAAATATGCAGGTTCTGTCTTTGAATTGGAAATATTCAACAACTTCATTTTTAACGAAGCACATTTTTACAAATTTGCATTTTTTTCTAAAAGAAAAAGCGATGAATCTTAATAAATTTGAATACTCCTCACAGCTAACCTAAAATAAAGATAACTGAGAGCTGCCACTGTGAGTTTACTGTTGCATCAGCCTCCAACATAATTGTGCAGGAGTGGAGTGTTGGTGGGAGCCACTCTGAGACCAAACAAACTCACACTTCACACTTGAGAAGTTTTGTGAATCCTCCCARTCTCCATGGGCTGGCACTCCGTGGATGCACAAACCAAGAGCAGATTTCAGCTGATGGCTGTGATAAAATTCACATTGGAGGGATGTGCAAAACAGGCAATTCCCTGCAGAAACTGCTWGTCCCTCTGGAAGGAATGCCACCCTTTCAGCATTAGGCCTCATCCATTGTTAATGAAGAAGAGAAACAATTAAATGGGAAAAGGGGACTATTAAAATACCACTTAATTGTGACAAGTTGATAAAGTGTCCCACCAGCTAATCAATACAKCTCCTGGGAGTCTAACAGCCATATCAATTTTACTGAGGTCTGCATGTCTGCTAGGTTTAGGTTCCTGGACTACATTTACAGAGTGCCAGGGGAGAACTTTTTATATTGCAAAGGAGCTGGGATGAAGGAGAATCCAGAGAACAAGAAGTTTTCATTGGTATTTTTGGRAACCATTTGTGTCATCCTGGTTCKTCCCCCAGAGGGTGGCTGGGCACTGAGCAGGCTCCCCAGGGCAGTGGTCACAGMACCAGCCTGGCAGAGCTCCAGGGGTGTTTGGACAATGCTCTGGGGCACAGGGTGGGGGGTGTCTTGTGCAGGGCCAAAACTTGGACTCAATCCTTGTGGGTCCCTTCTAACTTGGAATTTTCTATGACACTTTTTCTATTGTATTTGTGGGGTGCCCCAATGAAGGAAGGAATGATGAATCTGACTCCATGTTCTCAGAAGGCTAATTTATWACTTTATTATACTATATTATATTAAAGAATGCTATACTATACTATACTATAATAAAGAATACAGAAAGGATACTTACTGAATGCTAAAAAGATAATAATGAAAACTCCTGACTCTCTCCAGAGTCCCAACACAGCTTGGCCCTGATTGGCCAAARAGTGAAAACAACTCAGAGCAGAATTCAATGGAACAATCACCTGTGAGTAAACAATCTCCAAACACATTCCACATGAGCACAGCACAGGAGAAGCAAATGAGATAAGAATTGTTTTCMTTTTCTCTGAGGCTTCTCAGCTTCCCAGGAGAAAAATCCTGGGTGAAGGGATTTTATCAGAAAATGGGAATGCCACACTTTTTCTGTTCCTGATTAGGTTTTACCCTCCTTTCTTTGTTCCTTGTGGAAAAAAAAATCTAGACCAAAGCTGAGTGGGAAACTTGATCTGTAATTTACTCTTTTAAAAATAACATGGGACTATTAAGTAAGCAAAACTACCATAAACAAAGCTGTGTGTTGGCCACATTGATTATCAGAACAAAAATAAGAAGCTGGAGATACACAATGAAAAAGTTGTGCTGGTGCTGAGTTTCCTTCACCACTCCTGTATCCATGRCAAATCAACTTCCAGTCCTCCTGYTTCCACATTATCAAAGACACCAGAGGTGKCATTTGGTAAAACTGCAAAGTATTTAATGAAGCAACATTGAGTTGTATTATTAAATTTGGATCTTCATCAGTTTTGCACAATTAGTCTGGCTACAGCAGTGGACTGAARTTTAATGGTAAAATTGTGKTTTGGTGTAGGTGAGCAGCAGAAAYAGTTAATAAAAATGTGATTGATGCASGATCCATTTAAGCCAGTAAAAGACTGAAGTGGACATTGCCTGAGAATTCATATTTGTTTGCCTGTGACATGTTAGAGCAGGACAGGCATAATAAACACCCTTATCCTTCAGTCTTATTTTACTAAAGGTCTCTGAAAATCAAAGTAGCAGCTACCAGTTTATTAGTGGTAATTATTTGTAGATATTTTTGGAAAAGCATAGGAATGATTATGAAACTTGTTAGGCYAGATTTAATTTCCCTTCAAGTGGCAGACACCCAGCTTTAGTATTAACTTGACGTAGTATTTGATAATTCTGTGATGAGACCACAAAAATCAACTTCYTCATGTATTCTGAAAACTTTTCATAAGAAATCTTAAATTTATTTCAAGATCAGCGTTTCCCATTTTCACAATTTTCCAAGAGTGTTTTCTGCTGTGTCTTTAAATGGACAAAGTGTTCAACTTGACAGTAGAGTTAAGAGAAGGAAATAATCTGAGTCTGGTCCAAGAATGACAAAAGTAGTTCTTCAGTTTTCATTAGAAGTGGCATTGATGAAGGCAAAATAATTTTCATTGAACAACCTCTCTAAACAGTGATTTGATTGTATATTGATCACAAMTGTAGTTTTTCTTACACTGACACCKGAGTAGATGTTACTGTGAGTTGAGGTTTGTTCCCCTCTCTGTTCCATGGATATTAAAAATCTCTGTCCTGYGGGAACTAACACCATGAGCATCCATCACACTGGGAATATTTTCCTTGCTCCTCAATAGGGAAATTTTCTCAAATTGCCTAAGATAATTAAGGCAAATCAGGGACTAAAAAAGTTGTTTCTAACCTGTGCTTAACTTGACCTTTGCTTCTGCCCCAGAGCAGAAAGGAGGCTGATATGTTCAAAGCATTTTTTCCCAGCTTTATGAAAAAACATGACTTCTCTTTACATATCTACACATTCTTGGGTTTAATTTAATTCAGAGCAAGGCTTGTTGGAACAAATGGTGACAGAAAAAAATATTGTAGATATAGTAAAATAAAAGTGTTCAAGAGTACAGCAGCTYATCAAAAGTGGTTTCTGGGTTAAAGTGGGGGATGTCTTGATAAGRACTGAAAGGTGAAATTGTCTAACTTGTGCTTGTGCAAGGATTTCCAAAAGGAATTTGATAAGATTGTCTAACAGTGTGAAGCAGAAAAAGTTTGTTAATTTATTTCAGTGCAGACCTCTGATATACTCCTTGACTGATTTTTGTACTCACAAGCAGAATAGGAATAGAGATGGAGAGACACTGTGAAAACAGGAGAAATCCTGGTGATGCTTGATGTGGAGGAAGGAAAATAAATTTCTATAGCCCACAAGAGAACTTGCTTTCAGGGYCGCCACTAAAATTACATTCTTAAATCAGTCCTTCTACAGGAGAAGTAATGAAATAATTTAATAAAAGGGAGAAGTCTGAGAGGAAAATAATTTCCTAAGATTTAAAATTCTCAGTATTGCTACAACTTTGTAGTCTTGAYATATAACCCTGACCAAATGAATGCCAGGGGTGATCTAAGAGATCCCTGCTGTGGTCCCGTTTCCTGCCCTTTTCCCATTCCCTCCTTTTGGCTTCATTCTCTTTCAACTTCCTCTGGTACTCATCTGACCTTCAGTGAGCCTTTTCTGTCCACTTGCTGGGCAGAAATCTAGGCCACCAAGGAAAAAAGGAGRAAAAGAGAAAAAAGAAAAGGAAAAAAATGTAGGAGAGAAAAAGAAACCCCAACCGATAACAAACTCAGAAATAGTTTTCTGCTGGTTTAGTATGTTCACATTCTGAAGTTTTTAGAAGTTCAAGTCTTTGGTATCCAGCTCCAAAGCCCCCAGCACAGAGGCGAGACATGGTGTAGGGCCTGGAAGATATTTTACAATATATAATACTGGGATTTTACCCCTTGAGCATGATGTTACCTGWTTTTTCTCATATGTCTTTTGGAGTCACCATAAAATTCTCAGCATACCTTTGGAGAACACACAAATGGAAACACATGCAAGCTAAAAAGGAAAAGTGGACAAAATTAAGAAAACGAGTGGAAATGAGGCAGGGGGGAAGTGCACTTGAAGACAAATACAGGGAGGGAAATGGAAATGACTTCTGAASATTCATTTTGTTTGGAAATATCAGAAAAAACATATGACATCTGTGAGCTTTTGGCCTTTAAGCTTGGAAAGATGCCTGGGTTCACCTGGGGAGCAGCCTGAACAAATGTCATTTGCAGCTGGGGGAGGTGAAAGAAGGAAGAGCTAAAGTGCCTGAGTCTGRAAAGGAACTTTGTCACACAGCTCCTGGTACCTGCACTAAGATGTTAGAAATGCATGGGATTGTGAAGGGGAGGCAAGGACTGATTTGAAGCACTCAAAATGAAATACAAATAAAGAAAATCCATCAGTGGTTATGTACTCTGTGATTTCCCTACACATGCAGAAAATAAATCACAGCCTGGTGTTAGAAAGAACAGGTTTTTCCTTAACTGGCTGCTTAAATGTCTACATTACCAAACAATCCAAACCTGTGTGACAATACCTATTTTTCATAATGCCACACTGGCAAGCACTACATATAAATCCCATTTGCTGACTGTGAAAGCTATTCTGTTTCCTCTGGACTGACCTTTCTAGTTTCCTGATCTCCCTCCTTCCCAACACACCAGGTTTTCAGGGTAATGTACTTTTTGTGGTGAGTGATTAAATTGAACCTGTTTTCTACAGGACCTGTGGGTTCWCATTCCTCAAACAATTGATTCAGGAAATTTGAAGTTTTATTCTCTACCAACTTACATCTTCTCCCGTTTGGGCAGAGAAATATTGTATTTAATACAAGTATAAATATATGTATTTAATTAATTTCATGGATTTAACATATCACCTGTACTCTGTGTGTTCAGTGCCTTATTTTTCCTTTACCAYTCCTTTTTGTGCCCTCTGACAAAGGTGGCTGTTAGGGCTGCTGATACAGCCTTTTTCTTTGGTCATACATGGCCAAAAGATTCTTTCAAGCTTTCTCACTGATCATGAGTAAGGTTGCAATATATATTCACTCTCACCAGCTCTGTCTTTTCACATCAAATTCCATGTATAAATGTACACAATGCATTCCAGATGTTGGCTCCATATTTTTGTTACTTCTTTCCTTTCTTTTTCAGATTAGGTTGGATTTTTGCCTGGAATTTTTTTGGGGGGCTGGTTTCCTCTGAGGATTCACCTGACTGAAGGGCTTGTAGCACTTTCCCTCCTAACCTGTCGGCCTGGCAATTGTTTTTGAGCTTTGGGAATGGCCTTTCTTTCAAATTCCCAGCGCACAAAAGTCTCTCAGGGATGCCAGAGCTTATTTACAATGACAAAACAAGTAGCACTTTCTAGATAGATGAACAAAC
The DNA here is from genome assembly GCA_014549065.1 of Cardinalis cardinalis. Lineage (NCBI taxonomy): Eukaryota > Metazoa > Chordata > Aves > Passeriformes > Cardinalidae > Cardinalis > Cardinalis cardinalis. Next base: position 2,227,454 of record JACDOX010000021.1, read on the forward strand.
TCTTTTTTTTTTCCTCTGCTAGGAACTCAAATCAGGTACTTTCTTTCAAGAAATTATCCCCCAAAGGTAAAATAGAGTTTTATTGCCAATTATGAAGGGAACTGTATCAATTCTCTGCAGTTAACCACTTGCTCCAGACCATCTGTCCTTTTGCAAAGGTTCCTTGGCAAAACATTTCCCTTTTGTTTGGTTTTCAGGGCAGGCAGCTGTGCCCTTGTGCCACAGCAGCTCCCAGCAAGGAAACATCAAGTCACACACCAGGACCCCACTGGGCGTTGGAGCCTTTTTGATAATTTCTCTCCTGGAGTCCTGAGTCTGTGTGGCTGCATCAAAACTTTTTTGTGGCCAAARAGATGGGTTCACACACCATTTAATGAGTACTCTTAGGAAATGCTTGATAAGGAGAGGTGAAAGGGGCCAGAGATGATAACTAATAYGAAGTAAGAGCAAATCTCCCTCCTCTTGGGAGGAGAGGAGTGAGCAGATGGGCCACATCACTTTTCTTTAGGAAAGGAGAGAAAGTCCTGGCYTGTTTTATTGACAAACACAGAAACAAAAATCTGTAAAAGAAGCAAAAGTTCTGCAGCCATGGCTTCCTTTCCTCCTTTAAATTTTCGTTTTCCCAAGCAGAAATTCCTGATGTCACAGACAGCACATAGGCTGGCTGTGCAATTTTCAGCCTTCCTTTCAAAGCTGTAACCCATCTCTGAGCTGAACCCTGACAGAGCTTCCCAAGCACATTTCTAATAAAATCCCAACAGACGAGTTAGAAGTCGGCTATAAGGTGGGAGTCACTTTAGTTTTCTTCTTTTCCCCCCATGCATGCTTTTTGTAAGCCCACATCAGGCATTTTGATTGAAAAATCAGTTCTCTATAAATAAAATAAAGGATTGTATTAAGTCAASTAGCTCCCCTGATGCTACTTGCTTCATTAACACTCTTCCCTGGTCTCCAGTGGATGTTCAAGTTCTCCTTGGGGAAAATAAACACCTCTCCAATCTGTTTTTCACCTCTCATTTTTCATTTATTTACTGATTTCTGGTGAGCCTAAAACGTGCTATCAAGCTTCAGGAGCTTTTATGTTGCATTTAATTTTCTTCCAAGGTGCTTTTCTCTGTTGGATCCTCCACAGCACTGTCAGGATTTTGTTTTGAGATTAGTTCTTTCTTAGCTGAACTGATTCCTTCCTTCTGGGGTAAAATAAACTGCACCACGAGCCTTTTTAGAAATGAGTAGTGAAGCATCTGTTGTGTTAGTCAAGCCCTGCCTGACCCCTCTATAAGAGCTGGCACTCAGGGGTTTTTTCCTGTTTTTGACTGACCTTTTTAAGGTTTCTATTTCAGTTTTGTTGGCAGCCTAAGGTAGGCAAGGGCCACAGACAGGTTAGAGAATGGTTCTGTTAAAAGCTCAGCAAAGAGATAAAGCATGGTAGCAGCTCCAACCATGAACCCACAGGTAAAAATAAAAAATAATATTTTTTTTTAAACAAAAGCATCTGGCAAAATCCAGCAAAGCTGCTGAGCTATTTTAGCAAAGCCTGGGTGTGTTGGCAATTCAGAAGTTTCAGCTCCTGTCCTGCTCTGTGAGTTTCAGATAACAATTTTGTTTGGGCTTTTTGGCAGGGGTGATTTTAGAGGATGTGGAGGACCCCTCCAAAGAGAGGGTTTAAACATGAAGTTTTTGCAGTCTGGCCTTAAGAGGCACATACAAATCAAATTCCAGTTAGAGTCAAAGACAATGTGGTCAAGTGGAAAAGTGGATGGCACTCTGCTAGGCTCAAAATTTAAAAAATGTATTAGAAATAGGATTAGGGATGAGTCACTGTACATGTTCTTCACATGAATTACAAAACTGCCCAGCTAAACCTTGTTATTCCCATTGTACTTCTCTATTCTTTATAGCATCCATTATTCTGGCTTTGTAGGTGGATGATTTTCACAACTCAGTTGCTAAATGTACATTAGAATGGCATTAGAAACTTCATTTGCAATTGCTTTCACTGGTCTCTATGCATTTAATAAATGTTTAGAGAGCCAAACCCTTCTGTGGTAGCAAACCTGTGGGAGTTACTGTAAGTGTAAATAGTTTTCAAGGCTTGTGAATGCAAATTTCCACACCATGCATGTATTTCCATAGGTGGAAGTGGTTTAGCTCTGCAATATTTCACCTGTTTTCTGAATTTGGGACTACCAGAGCTCTGCTTTCTACATCCTACAGGGACACAGAGGATGTGACACCTTAATCTCCACAGTCAAGGCGGACTCAGTTAGTTACAGCTCAGCTGGTGACCCAGACTGAGGTTCAGTTGCCCAAAGATGGATTTCTGATGCTCTCTGAGCTGCCCTCAGCACCTCCAGAAGATGCCCTTAAGGTCACTTGAAAGTTTGAAAAGATGCCCAAAGCATAAAAAAGGGGCAGAAGGTGTGAGCAACTAAAACATGCACTAAAGAGCTCCATGGAAATGTGTAGCTATGTTATTTTCTGAAAAATCCTTTCTTTAGGATWTTTCCTCCTGAGAAGCTGAGAGGCCTCAGGAACAAAATGCAAACAATGGTTATCTGCTGCTGTGGAATGCAACAGGTGCATCTGGGATTGGTCTCATGTGGTTGTTTCTAATTAATGGCCAATCACAATCCGGCTGGCTCAGGCTCTCTGTCTGAGACACAAACCTTTGTTATTCATTCTTGCTTTTTCTATTCTTAGCTAGCCTTCTGATGAAATCCTCTCTTCTATTATTTTGGTATAGTTTTAATATAATATATATCATAATAAATCAAGCCTTCTGAAACATGGAGYCAGATCCTCGTCTCTTCCCTCATCCTCAGACCCCTGTGAACACTGTCACAGAAATGTAGTAAATGTTGGCAAATGGGATTCAGAGAGTCTGATCAATTGTTGAAATTCAGTTTTTTTCCTGATCAATTGTTGAAATTCAGTTCTTTTCTTCAGAGGAGCCTGAATAACCTTCTGGCTGCACTGATTACAGTTTGTGAAACCCCCTCCCCATGAGACAGGAGACGCAGGAGAAAGCAGAGGGTATATTTTGGGGAATAAAAAGTGTCACCAGGCACCATTAATTGGTACAATTGGGAAAACAAACTTGTGCTTCCTTGGTTTGCTTTAAAAAAATCTTCACTGTAACTTCAATTAGCACTTCATCACTTGTGAAAACCAGTGTACGTGAAGTGTCCTGGTTTTTCCATTATRGAATCAACAATACCTTCTTTCAGATCATTCCTTTCATCAAGGACTTCAAAGCCCTTAATGAAAACATATTTTGTTTGTTTACATTGCATAATGGATCATGGCACAGTAATGCATGATTTCACTGATATGCAGGCACAAAATTCAAAATTCACCTTCTTGTTTTGGCCTTAGTAGCCCAAATATATCACATCTGGTTCCAGCTTAGCCTCAGTCAAAGGCTRTCTGTGCCCACTTTTGGAAGAAAAAGATGAAGAAATGTCAAAATGCTGCAAATATGTATATAAAAAATCTTACAAAACAGTTAATGGAAGATTATACATTTATTTATAGTGGAGAATGGCAGAGAAGCAAACAGAAAGAATCCTGATATCTGTATCATTTTGACTCATTTGCTACCATTTCACAGCAAGTTTTTTCCCTTAAGAACATTTATCCAAGATAATTCATGATTAATTCATATACACTGGTTGCAGATAGCATATGTCTGGAGGAAGGTCCCATATTGCATTTAATTAATATCAAYTTTTTCTCAAGTGTTTTAGTCAGTTTGGTTGAATTCAGCTCACTGGCTGAAGACATATAAATATGGTTGTGTGAGACAACCAGCTGGGATGTCCCTCATGAAGATATAAAACACAATGAAGGTTTGCTGGGAGTCAGTTTCTCAGGTCTAACCACATTCCCTGGAATATCTGGTGTATCCACAGGGGCCTCAACCACCAGCAAAAAATGTTTTACCTACATATATTACTAAAGTAATTTTGTATTTTTGGTTCCCATGTTTTCAAACCTTCTCTCTATTAGGAAACTCAGTCCCATCACCCCAGTTCTGTAGCTATAAAAATGAAGATGAAAAAGAGCCAGGTCTTTTGCCTGTGGTTATTCCCAGCCCTGCCAGGTTCCTCCATGTCCCCTCTCCTAAAAGAATACAGACCTGGGGGGAGCAATGTCTGTGCCTGTGGTGTGGAGAGGTGAAAAGAGCATGCCATGAATGAAAACACACTTTTTCTTTTCGACTTATCCAAAACCTGAGTCTATTTGGGTTCAAAGAACACAAACCCTCTACTTATGGTTTGGACTGGTGGAGCTGAAATGTCACATTCACTACTGGGAACTGCAGCACTCCTTACAGGAGTGTAAATACCCTGTTATGCTTCTGGCTTGGAAATTAGACTTCAACGCTCTGCTGGAATCATTTCAAGTGACTCAGGTCTCCAAAAAAACCTCTGTACAAAATATTGCTCTGCTAAAGACATTTCTCTTTTAAGCTTGCTTACTCATATCCCTAAGCCAAAAGGAAATGAAAACTGATTATTTTCCCTTTGAATCACATGTGCTCTGCTCATTTTCTGCAATAATATAATTCAGAATAAWATAAAGGGAGGGATATAAATTTTCATTGGCCATATTAAATTGAACAATGTACATACTTCTGTGGTGTTAGTTTCCATTACAAAGGAAATTGAACTGCAGAAAATGGTCATTTGAAGCTCTATAGATTTTTCTGCCCCATAAGCTGCAAAGAATATGTTTGAATGTGTTCATCCTTTCTTTATATGTTTATGTGCTTATATTTTTTTATATATGCACGTGTGCAAACATAGACACACAAATAAATGTGCTGCATTTATGAGAAAAACAGGCTCTTGATATTTCACCATCTGGGAAGATGCACATGTTTAGTTTTTGTGTATTTCCCCCCATGTTTTTAATTTTTACAATTTTTCACTATATTCTAGTCAGATCCTTGGGCACGGGGAGAGGCAAAAAAAGAAAGAAAGGGAAGCAATAAATGAAAATATACACTAAGCATCCTAATTAAGATTTATTTAACCCAGCCACAAAACAGTATTTAGCATCCTGATGGGAGCAGATTGCTTTCACGTTTGATGCGAATTCCCATTTTTAAATAAGAAAAGTGGCACTGTGTTAGACCTGAATTATTGCTGCAGTGCTGTGATATTTGGGATTTCAGAGCATGTATTTTCTTCAGGGGTGGATTTGCTCCAAAGAGCCCAGCAAAGGCTGCCTGTGCTGCAGAGCTCCCTGTGCCAGCCTCAGGGCAAGGACCTGCAGAAAGGAGAGATGGGCTACCAAAGGCAGTTCTCACCTGCCCCGTGGATCTTTTTTTACAGCATGACCTTGGGGCATCATGGCAGGCAATAAAATGTCAAATGGGACCTGCTGCCCTGGGTGGGATCTTTGGAAAAGTCACCCCCAGAAATCAGAGATGGCACATCACCTGTCAGCAGAGACTTTTCCCACCAGTAGATGTTTGGGATTCAGTTTCTTACTAATCATACTTAGCATTTCCCTAGGGAATACTGGGAAGAAGTTGGGAAGATATTAGGAAAAATATCCTAATGTTTATTTAGGTATTGGGAAGAAATTCTTTCCTGTGAGGAAGGTGAGGCACTGRCAGAGGTTGCCCAGAGAAGCTGTGGATGCCCAGTCCCTGAGTTCAGGGCTGGGCTGGGTGGGGCTCTGAGCGACCTGGTCYGGTGGAAACTGTCCCTGATCATGGCAGAGGGTTGGGAATGAAGGCTCTTTATTTTCCCTTCCAACCCAGACCATTCAGTTGCACTTTTACAACATCATATTAAATCCATGCTTGCTAATACCTTTGACAGTGATTTTTTAAGTGATCCAAATCACCCACTCACAACACCACTAAGTATTTTTTTTTCTAAATTCACCAAGAAACCCCCCAGGCTCCCTGTATAGGTCAAGCAGGCAATCCCTGCAAACACAGGGAGGAATAAATGTTCTGCAAATTCATAATATCAAGGCAATCTCAATTAATAATTTCTGAAGACTTTCAATGTAAAGAACTATATTACCAGACTGAGTGTTTTCCAAGGAAAGAATACATGCGATGCAGAGTCATATTAACTGGAGGTTTAATACATTTTTGACAAAGCTGAGCAGAAATAATTCCACCAGTATCAAGGAATAAAATGAGGAAATATAATGATGCTGTTTAAAATGCCAAWGAGCTCTAGGTTATAAATATGACCATAAGGCCTGATTCAAAGTCATGGATTTAATAGAAAGAGTCATGATGGATGCAGTGATTCTGGAACAAGGCCCCAGAAGAGCAAAGCACCRCCATGTCCTAAGCTACAGGTACACTTCTGGAACATGAACCAATTTCCACCAAGGCTGCCTGGGTCAGTGCCAGGCTGCACATTGCCCCCAGAGCTGGACAAGCCACTTGGTGCTTCTGTTTCAGTATGACCTTTGGGACAAAAAACATCTGGAGGGCTTTGGGGCTCCACAGAGCCCAGGAGTTTTGGGCTGGAAAAGGCTTTGTGAGACTGRGTGAGGCAGAGCCTGTAAGCTGTGTGTGTTGGTTGTGTTCTGCAGGCAGCAGGGCATGGGAAGGGCGTTGTCACAGACATCTTTTGTGAAAAATCCTTTCATAGGATTTTTTCCTTCTGAGAGCTGCAGTTTCAGCGACAAATGTAAACAATGGTTATCTGCTGCTGTGGAATGCAGCAGGTGGAGCTGTGATTGGCCCATCTTGGATGTTTATAATTAATGGCCAATCAAGGACTGAGCTCTCTGGGACAGAGTCAGAGAGAGCTCCTTTGTTATCATTCTTTCTATTCTATTCTTAGYTTAGCAGCCTTCTGGAGAAACCTTCTCTTTCCTATTCCTTTTAGTATAGTTATAATGTAATATATATATATAATAAAATAAYAAATCAATCYTTMTGATGGAGTCAACATYTTYGTCTCTCTCTCATCCTGAAAACCCTTATGACCACAGTCACAGGGCGTCCTGCACAGAGGGAGCCAGGCTGTGCCATGCTGGCTCACAGAATGTCACAAGGTCCTTCATGTTAGCTCAGTGTGTTCCCAGCTCAGGCCCAGTCACATCTGCTGAAATGTGAATCAAGTCCAGCACCAAACCCTGTGAAAAACTAGGAAATCCCTTCTTCTGAAACTTGCCATAAAATAGGGATGCAATCAAAAGTGACGCATTAAACTGCTTCATTGACAAGGAGCAACCTATAGCTGGTAACTTACCCAAAGAGTTATCACATGTATGATCACATCTAAAATATTTAGGAATTGCTTTACCTTTTCTAGACCACAGTCTTGAAAATATCCTCCCAACTCTGTTAATAGAATATGAGGGCTTATTAGAATAATGTAACCAGCAGGAATAGAAAGTAACTTTGTGATCATGCAATGAGTATTTTGAAAAGATCTGTACCAACTTCCACACTGTCTACAAACAAGCAAGCAAATAAAAAAAACAAAAAAAAACCCCAACCAAACAAAAACACCCCCAACAACTAAAAGGATTATATTTCCTTAACTACCATTAATTTCATCTTCAGCTGCTGCTTTTTCAGTCAGTGAGCTTTCATGGTTTCCTGAGTTTGCTCAGCCATTAATGGTAGATTGTCCAGCAAGGTGGCTTTAAGCAAGGTGGATTTAAGCAAGCTGTGCTTAATCCCAGCTCTGGCTGGTGACACTCACTCAGTGTCACTCAGCAGAGCTGTTCCCTTTCCACATCCCCTGAAAACYCAGCTCTGTGCATGAGGGCCACCAGAGATTCCCATCTGGTCATGTGGAATGTGCTGAATTTTACCTGTTTGTTTTACTCTTTTACCTTTCTACCAATATCTACTGCCTTTTAGTTCCTCCAGGACTTTTAGGGACACAGACCACCCTATTTCTGCCTGAAGAAAATACCAGATTTTATTTGTTTATTTTTGACCTCCTCTCCTTCCCCCAAAATTGTAACAAACACCATCTGTCATGACATAAATGATTACCCAGCATACAGGTGTGTGGAAATCATGGCCATGAGTGCAGAGGATTCCATAACAGACAAGGATTCTATCYTCTGAATTTCTCTATTTTAGTATAGATTACTGCAAATTTATAGCCCAGAGAGGGATCCAACCATCCCAGAAGCWAAGCAAATCCAACAATGGGTCCAGAAAGAAATGAATCAGTGGACAGATTCCCTCCAAAGATAATCCATGGCATGGTCTGGAGTCACACAGGTGTTCCCAGTGATGTCCCAGATCTTAATGAAAGCTCATGTGGAGAGTACAGCCTGTTTAGATACAGAGTACATACAGCACAAGAAGTCCTCACAGAGAAAAAATTCATTTTGGATAAAAGTTAACCTCTTTTTATACCACAGAGGTGTCAGAGGGTACAGGACACCATCCTTTCAAGCAACCAACATGCTTTGTAATTTCATATTTTGGCTGTAACAGCCAACAGATGATGTTTCCTTTTCCTTCAGACCCACTCAATTTTTTCCATTTCCACTTTTTCAGATGAGACGTTGTCACTACAATTTCTTGGGGTTGTGTTTATTGGCAATACYTCAAGATGTCCAGCTTCCAGATAGCCCAGCTGTACTTCAGAGAGGCCCAGCAGCACTTTCCAATGAAGTTTMTGGTTCCCAAGCTGGGTYTCCAGACTCCCAGCTCCTAGGCTGCCAGGCCTTTCTGTCTTCAGGAATTAACTGCTGCTCACATCAACATCCTGCATTTGTATTTCACTGCTGCTGTGACTGAATTCTTTCTCGTAAGAGTTGACCGCAAGAGAAAAAAAAAAGAAAAGAGAAAATATTGATCTGTTTTTTTCTCTCTCTCTTAATTCCCAGGGTTTTGAAAAACATTTTTGACAGTGACAACATTTTGTACTGCCTGAAATATCCCGTGAGAAACAAACCTACTTAGGAAGGCCTTTATCCTCCAAGGATTTACCAGTTTCAAACATGTTTTCTGTGAGTGATGAGAGCTAAAGATAGAGAAAAGAGAGTCACAGGAGAAATGCCAGTACTACAGGGAAGAGATGGCATGGGGATCCCCTTTGTGATGCTCTACATAAACCCTCACAAACCTTAGCACATTTTATGRTTTCTGGGTGCACTGAGGTCTATATTCCCTAAGGTCTGCCTGCCCTGCTGTTTGAGGATTACCTGAAGGCTGCCCCACACTTATCCAGGGTGTGCAGCAGCACATCCTTCCTCATGCAGATCATTTAYAGAGTCTGCACCAAAGGCCTTTATTTCAGTATAAATTTGGTGTCTGCCAAGCTCATTTTTGCCATGCATGGCRAAACCCTCTGAGAATCAGATTATGAATTTTTTTAATTTTTTTTTTTCCTTCTGGCAGACAGAGTTCAAAAAGATGAGAGCAACAAATTTGGGACTTTCTGTTAATTGATTCAATATTTTCATCATCTGTGGGCTTTCTTCCCAAACCTCACACTGCAAACCATGGTTGAAGCTGGGAACCAGGCAGGGAGAACATGGATTTCATGGCCATGGAACATCAGAGTTTRCAAAGCAAGGATAAAATTGAATTCCAAGAAATAGAATTTCCAAGCAGGTGTTGGAAGCACGTTTTGAAGGCTRAATAGTTTGTGATTAATAGCAATCCCATCTAATCCTATTAACATTATAATTCAGGGTTGTTAAGAATAGAGTATCTTGTTAGGAAGATGTTATTTTTCGGATGCTGTGTGTAAATTTGCAGATAATCAATTTAACAGCTGTCTTCAGGAWCTTAAAGTACTTAAATAATTTTAAGAACTAAAAATAAAAATGCTAATGACWGAGGTATTTGTTTTATTATCCTTAAATAAAGATGTACTTACATAACACAACTTTATARCCTGTTAGCAAATGTTAATGTGTTTTTAAAATCATGTACTTTTATCTGTAAGTTTTTTATAAATTATTTTCAGTGTAACACAGGTAACAGATGATCAGTCACAGTCATCTGCTTCTGTGCTTTCCAGTGCTAATAACTGAGAATTACTGAAGCAAAACCAGAACTTCCTATTAGCACTCTGTGTTAATGAAGAAGGTCTAATGCACACATACCACTTAGCTCTTAAATAAATTACAAGCCCTGGGTGTTAAGTGGCTAAATGAGTATTTTTAAACAATATTTGAATAGCACCTCTTTTCTACAGCTGCACATGTTTACAAAATGCCTGTATTTTACCTGCAATTTTGCTCTAATCACTAAAGTAACATTTTTAAATAGCTGCTAGTTTTYCTGTTGATAGCTCTTGTTTTGTGATCACCAGTAACGATTCACTGAGATTCCCACTGTATTCCCTCAAGCTATACCATGCAAGGAGGCAGTTTTCCAGATTATTTTTATTTAAGCATCATTTCAAGCACAAAACTTGAGAAGATTTTTCAATGGCATTTATGTGTAGAAAAGGGAAGTTGTTGTTTGAAAGAGATGAAGATGTGTTGATCCCTCACCTACCAATGAAATAAAACAATCCCTGCAGGTGGGCTGAGATTCCCTCCTTTGTACCCAGAGATGAAGTATTAACAAGCTGCTAAAGAATTTGGTAATAAGAAGGAAGGATAAAACCCTTTTATGTATGATTGGGGATGTTTAACCTCATTACAATTTATTTAAATGTTTCAATGCAACATTTAGTACCATGGAAAATTCAAGGATCTTGCACTTTTATTCCAGGACCATGGCATTTTTTCACGTAGCTCCTTGCAAATTAACAATAATGTTAAAGATGCACATTTATTTTCGATGTGAAAGCTGTAAAATTAAATACAGAACGAGCTAGCTGTGGTGCTGCAGATTAGTGGAGAGATTGACAGATCTGCTCTCACTTAGAAATCCTGAGTCCTGAGAGCTGAAAAGCATCAGAAGAGGCACAGAAATGTGACCCCAAGTGAATGATACAAAGCACTTAAAAGTCCAGAAGAGAGAACAGTTCTGGGGAGTTGAAAGGTATTTTTACATGTGCTATTTTTGGTTCAGTGGTCCTGACAGCACCAAAATAAATGTGACTTAAAAATGAGCCTCAGTATAAAACTTTTCTCCTCCAAGGGATCAAGCTGTGGGAATGACGGACAAACCTCAAAGAGTTTTGAGCTTAAACTCAGACCTCCAAAACTTAGCAGTGTAAGCAAATCTTCCTGTCTTTGGAGGTGTAAGAGTATTTACTTGTGTGAGTGAGTATCAGAGCTGACATTCCCTCTCCTGCTGGGCTGCAGGATTATTTTCAGCACAGTTTAAGTGGCCCCAGACACCACTGTGTGGAAGAAGGTTGGTACAACAGCAGCACACCAAGTTGAGGAACTTCTGGGTAAAGGTTGGAATGATTTTACCCAGCTTGTGYACCTGGCATGGGATGGCATCTCCTTTTTCCAGCCCAGAGAGCTCTGGTTCTCATTGTATGCCACAAAATACCAATTCCATGTGTTGGAGTCCTGGATGCTGAGAATTTTAAACTTTCTGTACTGACAGGCTCTGATTCCCAGGAGAACACAGCATTTGACCTGAGGCCATGMAGAAGGCTTCCAAAATTGATTGATAGCACTGGGATTATGGGTGTGTAGTTTGATTAGAAATGTGTAATATCACAGGGTGGAAAACTTAGAGTTTAAGGTTTTAGAATATATAATGTATATATATATAAAGCAAGATGGTGGTTTTAGGGTGGAGGCAGTACCTTCTTCTTTACCTTCTTCCTTCTTCTTCAGGGGTTTGGGTGGTACTTTGTAATTGGACAGAAGAATCCACATTGCAGACTTTGAGTGATCRGTTATTGGGTTAAGAGTGAAAATAATTTAAGTGTCAGTTCTTAATTGGATAGTTTAGCCTTAAAAGACCTTGTAACAAGAGATAGTTAGCCATTTTGTACTCGTTAGTGAAATAYTGCAGAACTCACTGCCTGTGACACTGTAACATAGATAAGAAATAATAAACATCTAAGCCTGAATGCAAAATACTGTCCTGAGTGCCTTCAATGCCATCCTCAACACAGGTAGAGAGAAGCAGTTGAGAGCTGGCAACCATGCTGTAGGGTACAGACCATGGCTGGTGAGACTCACTAAGAGCCAAGCTCCACCCCACTTTTCCCTTTGGGATCTCCCAGTGGATCCTGGAGGACTTCAGGCAAACTCATAGTTCCACTCACAAGGATCCCATTTTAGGCTTAGTCTCATAAAACARGACTGAAGACAATGCATGAAATGGGCTAGAATTACCAGAGCTGCAAGGCCTGAGGTACATTTTGTGTCTCCTTAAAATTGCTTGGAAGTGAACCCAAACTAACCACGGATATCTTCAGGCTTTTGTGATAGAATGAGGCTGACACTTGCAGATCTTCTTCTTTTATTACCTGATTGAACCTGCTTCTTTTCAAGGAGAAGGATCTGGAAGACAAGATGTTGGCTGAATGAAAATTTGCTGACCTCAGAATCAATTATTTCCATTATTCTTCATTCCCTCTGAATAAAGGGCAGCAGTATCAGTGTCTCTCTTCAAAGTTCAGTTACTTTAGTCTCGCTCCTGGTGACACTTGGCTGCCTGCTGTCGACCAAAAAAATCCTAAGTTGGGTTCTTTTGAGTTACACTGGGGAGGAAAAAATATCTGTATTCTAAATCACAAACCTCATAGTCAAAAATCTAAATTTATTGACTTTACAGGTCTGAATTTATCTCAATATTTTAAAAGGCCATACCAAAGATTGTCTGCTGTCCAAAGCCATAACCATTAACTGTAAGGCAAAAGAAGGAAATCTTATACCACTAAAAGAAGCTGGAGGTGTAACACAGGGAAAGCTGTGCAAGAGTAGATTGGATTTTTAAAAGGATTACTTGTTGTGTTGTGTTTAGCTGCAATTACTATTTTATTTTTCATAAAGATTATATTTATATCAGGGTTTTTTTTTTCTCTAATGAAATTAAAAAATAGACCAAATTCAACATAAAGAGTTATGTTATATATTTGTAGAAGCAAGATGATAATTTCTGTATGTTTGTGTAACGCTGAGAGGTGAAATAAAGAAACATACAATATGCAAAATTTTCTGGAGTTATATTATATTTGCATTAGAAGACACAATAAGTTATATCACTGGATCTATTATTCATGGCCTGGATGGCAGTAGGCATCAATATGAACACAAAACCATCTTCACTGGGCAGCAACAACACGCATTTTCTGGAGAAAAATTTTATAAAACAGTGAAAAGTATCACCTAGTTCAGGCTCCTCCTTCCTGTGCTTTCTCAGTAGCTCTCTGAGTTGCCCATAGCAGGCTGGAGGAATCTGCCAAATGACTTTGATGAGCAGTTCATGGAACCCCAGTGTGAGCAAAACCACCTGAGAGCTGCATGGACAATGCACAGACATGCAGGGAAGCCAGGGATGGGCTCATCCTTGCCCATGGAAGAGAAGGAACTACAGCTCTGAGAGCCTCTCACACCTCATTTTCTGTCTTTTCTGGGAAAAACTTCCACCAATCAGGATTTTCTGAAYRAACAGAACAGCYTGTRTATTGTAAATGCAGGTTCACTRATGAGGGGAGAGAATGATGAATCTKACTCCATGTTCTCAGAAGGCAAATTTATTACTTTTTAATACTATATTATATTAAWWATATAATAATATAATAMTATATTATATTAAAGAATAATATACTATACTATACTAAAGAATTTAGAAAAGATACTTACAGAAGGCTAAAAAGATAATAATGAAAACTCCTGACTCTCTCCAGAGTCCTKACACAKCTTGGCCCTGATTGGCCAAAGAGTGAMAACAACTCMCAGCAGAATCCAATGRAACAATCASCTGTGGGTAAACAATCTCCAAACACATTCCACATGAGCACAACACAGGAGAAGCAAATGAGATAAGAATTGTTTTCCTTTTCTCTGAGGCCTCTCAGCTTCCCAGGAGAAAAATCCTGGGTGAAGGGATTTTATCAGAGAATAAAAATGCCACACTTGTGCTTCACAGCATGGGAAAGAGGTGGTTTGATAATTATRTCTGATTCTTAGACAGAGGTCAGGTAGGTTTGGGTAACTCCTTTTCCACACTGACAATGATTATTAAACTGTACCTTGAAAACTCTTCTATCTTTGGGCCATTAATGTGTCCCACAACAAAAATTGTTCTCTTTTTCTATCCTTTTTAAAATATAAAGGAGAAGAAAACTTTTTTTTTTTCCTTATCAGGCCAAATTTTATAAAATATGTCAATTACATTTGACAGTTAATAAATTTAAAGTGAATTTTTTGAGCATTTGCCCTTTATGACTTCCTGATTGGGCCATGTGCATTAAAACTGTGACAATTTGGGGAAATTTTCAAATTTGAATTATTTTTAAGAAAATGGAAATCAAATTCAGTGTTGAACATGGCCTTTTCAACCTGAAATCTTAGGGTCTACCTTGAGAACGTGCTCTAGAAATAACTCCTCACTGGCTTTTCCATAATGTTTTATTGATGTGATCTAGCATATAAAAGAATCAGAGTAAGATTAATTACTAATTTGAATTTGAAGGTGTTTTGTTTGTTTTTTTCTTAGCCCAGTTAGTGGATCTGTGTTTAGCAGCTAAAAATATCTGCAGATGGAAACTCGTTAGAAAATTGACAAAAAGTCTCATGGAAGTTATCTTAATCTCTTCAACAACACCTTCCTCACAATGAACATCTGGAGAGTACTGTAGCATATGCTGTGCTTAATAGTGAATTATCCCACACATTTCAAGAAAGGGAGGAATTGTTCAAATTTTCTATTTCTTTAGCCAGGCTTTGCATACTTCAATAAATGCATTTTTTTAATATCCTCTTAAGTAAAGTGACATTTTCAGCCTCCTTTCATCATGGACATACAATGTTTGCATGTGCCATGGTAAGCCATTCCATGCCTTGGATTTATTCCATTGTTAATTTGTTGGTAAAAACCAGCCTTTTAGTGCTGTATGTGACCAGAGTTGACCTCCCAGGAATCTTTGCTTTCACTTTATTTCATCTAACTCTCATTTAAGGACAGTCATTGCCATGCCTACTCATTGAGAGTATTGTGTTTTGTGGGTGGGTTTTCCTGTGCACAAAATACAAATTTGGGTTTGTTCTGTAACCTGATGATCCTTTGGCACAACTCTTACAAATACACGAGTGCACAACTGTTTTAAAAATCCTGCTATTTGTCATTTTATGGATTTCTGCTGACCTGGGTTTGATCTTCCTGAAGGAAAACATCCCACAGAGCTCAGCAGAGGGTATTGGTATTCCTGGTGTTTTCTCTGGGTAGTTCAATCCCCAGCTGACACTCAGCTGCAGCAGGACTTCTATTCAAAGGAAATTTGGGGTGAATGGAGACTTGCCTCTTTTTCAAGAGCAGAAAAAACCTGCAGTTTGAATTTCAGCCTCCATTAAACCCATTCCTATTCAGAGTAATTTCATTTCCACTGGTGAAATCAAGAGCAGAATTATGCCCAGATTGTCTAGCAAAGAACAGGATGTAATGAAGGCTGGATTTACTTTGAGAAATCCTCTTAGGGTATTGCCTTGGGAAAGATAAGAAAAATAATTTAATTTCATCAACAGTTCAGCAGTTGTAAAATCCCACACGGTGAAACAGAAAGGAGACTTTTGGAGAAAGGCCTCCTTGGGGCAGCCAACTGCTGAGGAGCACCAGAGCATCTCACCCAAATCCCACGTCCAGGCTCATCTCAGACCAATGCTGCACCTCAGACTGTGCTAGTCTGAAATGAAACATGCTCTTCCTTTGACAAAAACATCATCTTTACTTGAGAAATTAGTCCTTTCTTTCCCCATAGCAATGAAATATTAGTTTTGTTACAAAAAGAGGAAAGGTTTTTTTTGTGTTTATTCAGCATCTGAATCTATAAATTGCAGGTAAACAATATAATACTGCTTTTTTTTCCTCCCATGTCTCTTGAAGTATATATTTAAATTGCTAGAACAAAATTTGCTTCTATTTCAAACCTGCTTTTGTACTCTACCTACTCAATTAATTTTCTGCTTTAAGGTATTTTAAATGTATTTTAAAATTAGACAAAAGACTATGAAAAGTGACTGTGAACCCTCAAACCAATTTAAGCTTGTATAATGAGGATAAATCATTCTAATAGAGCAATTTTAAGTCAATTATGACACCATTATTTTCGAACTTATTACTGATTTTATAAATAAACCAGTAACCTTTCAGCATTATACCATGTAGATGGCTAGACTGCATTGTGTAGTTGGTGTTATCTTGCATCCTCAAGGCTGCACAGCTATTTCCCAGATTATTACAGTATTTGACAACCCTGTGAAGTGCAGTGCAGAATAGAAAATGTGTGTATAATTTCCCTCAAATCACAGGGAACAAGGAAGTTTTTCCACCACTCTCTGTTGTATTCCTCCTACTTAAAGAGACACTAATTTCTTTATATCACACTTTTCTGCCTTTCCAGTTAGATTTTTTTACATAATCTGAAGCTTGAATCTGTGTAGGACATCTCAGCCGAAGTCTCAGTGGTCTCATTTGAACTGTTTAAATTTTAGACATTAAATTTGTGCTTCATTCAAGTCAGCACCTTGCACTGAGAGATGAACATGCACCTAAGTGAGTGTCAGAGCTTTCCTGAAGGTGTAGATGAGGTGGATAAAGTGGTGAAGGTCCAGTTCAGATAAATCAGAGGCAGAGATTAAAACTGAAGACCCCACTCCCAGATCAGTACCCCACTAATCTGCATCGCCTCACAGCTGTGCTTGCAGGAAAAAAGTCATTTACCTGGTAAATTTTCATATAATTACAGTGATATTCTTCAAATGTCTTTTGTATCTTGGTCTGAAAAAAATAAAGTTTTCTACCTCTTTGGATCATTCCTATTCATGTAAAAGTGTTGACCTGGAAAACAGCTATTCAGATAACCAGTTAAYTATTGGAAAAAGTTGATTTTATAAACAGATATATGGGTTCAAGCTGCCAAAGGAAATGGGAATGTCATTGACATGAGGATGATGACACATTTCTGAGCAGACATCCAAGGGCAAGGACAGGTTAGAAATGAAGAGACAGAGAATGTGAAACTGAGATCCTCCCTGCCAGAARAGGAGAGCGAGGTGTTGAACAAGGGGAATTTTACTCCAGTGGCCCCTCTTGAGATGTGGTGACCCTGCCACACTCTTCACCTGATCTCCTCTACCCAGCATGTAATCACAGAGCTGCTCAAAGCAGGTTAGGGAAGAAATGCAGAACCAGGAGCTGCAAACATGACAGCCCCACATTCCCTGCCCTCTGCAGTGCCTGTCTGAAGCTGTGCCTGTGCTGTTAAATACCAGCCTGTCCTCTGTCCTTGAAACTCAGTGGTGTCTCACCATGGCTAAACTTTCCCTCCTTTGAAAACAGCACTGCCTCGTTTGTACTGAATACTGATAAATATCTCCAGCCATGCTGCAATCCACATTTGGGAGAGCTCTTGCAGACCCAGGCCAGAACCACGCCAGGAAGCACAGAAGTAATTGAGCATTAGGAGCCACCTTGGGATGGTTTTGATTTATTAAAAATATGGATATTGATCTAGTACYGATATCCAACTGTGACGGACAAAGACTCTCTAACAGTTTAAAGTTAGAAAGTGTATGTTTATTTTGGGATAGCTCCCAAATACACCACAATTTACAGGTGATTACAGAGCCCTTTTATCTCTACAAGTATTGAATACCCAAAATACAAATACATATTYATAACTTTGGTAAATCCCATTCCCCACTTTGTATGGTAATTAGTTCAAAAGCCATTAAGCATGCATAGTTTGTTCCTTGAAATGGGTTGGTGGTCCCTTTCATGGGGAGGAGTCCCAAAATGAGGAAGTAAATGAAGTCTTCCTCATTCTGACCTTTCTACCTTTTCAATGCAAATATGACAAATGAACCCTTGGTAGAACTCCCATTCCCCATCTTCAATTGGTTTCAGAACAGAAGAGGCCTACAATTGTCTGATGTTCCTAAAAGCTATTGATCAGTTTCTATATTCTTTATTATAAACCCAGCTAACCAAACATTATGTTGACAAGCAAGCAATTATTAGTTAACTACTAACTCTTAACTTCATCAAGGCCTACCCATTTATTTTGATTAACTCAAATAAAGCTTATCTCTAACTAAAACCTCAGCTCCTCTAAAATCCCTAAATTCCTTAAAGTTTATGTCTCAGTTTTGAAGGCAGCTCCCTGGCCATCATTCCTTCACCAYTGTGAGTGAGTGACTTAAAATCTTCAGGGGCTCCAGAACACAAACACAGGAAGTGAGGTCTGCACATTGGACTATAAATCACAAATGAGCTGGAGGGTTCCACCTGTCTCCTYTTCAACAACTGACAGACCAAAAAGCAGCCAAAAAGAAGTGGTGGTTTGTGATATTCACATGCCCTCTGAACGGAGAGAAGCAGAGAAAAGAATGATCAAAACAATTCTTATCTCATTTGCTGCTCCTGTGTTTTTGAACATGTGGAATGTGTTGGAAGATTGTGTACCCAAGGTGATTGCTTGATTGGATTCTGGTGATGGTGTATTGATTCATTGRCCAGTTGGATCCATGTAGTTTTCAGCAGTTAGTAGTTACCTAGAAGTAAGTATGATGCAGTATAGTATCTCTCTTTAATATCGTATAATCTAATATAATAYAGTTTTAATAAAGCAAGTGTTCAGCATTCCAAAGCCATGGAGTCAGGTGCCAGTCATTTTCCTTTGTCAGGGGTGCCCTGATTTTGCAATAGTGGTTTATAAAAATGACAGAGAGATAGGAAAGCACAGAATAAAGGAGCATGGGCTGGAGGCCCCTGGGAAGCTCTCAGCTCACSAACACATCCACAGAGGATTGCTGCTGCTGGACTGGTAAAAGGCCAGGCTTTCAACACCACCTTAACATGGCATGGGTGACACTGTAAGACAAGGAGGGGCTTCTTTTACACCTTTCTTTGGATTTCCAGGTGGGCACACTRACAAATATCAGGTGTGCATTTGTCCTGACTGTGTTTGCAAGCAGGCAGAGAGAGCCAGCTCCACCTCAGAARCCACATGCTGGGTGTTGTGGCACATTAACTGAGCCTTGTGCCTGTCTTTGGGCAATCTTCCTCTTCAGAGCAGTATAAATCAGGTGCAGAAACCCCACAAGAGAGGGATTTTGCTCTCATGAGTGCCAGATGTTTGCCAAAGTTACTGTGATACTGAATATCCATGGTGAGACCATTGAGATCTGTGAAGSAATTAAGTGATGGGCTGATGGAGCAGGCAGGAGACTTGAACTTTATAAAGGGCAACTGATTGTTAAGAAACAGCTTCTAACAACACAGACTGCTTTCAGGCYTCAAACTGAGGTTAGAAACCTTGACATTTCTGCTTGCCATGTCCACAAAATAATATTTTTTTTTAAATTCAATCAAAAAAGGATGATGTACTACTTGAGCTGAACTACATACATGATGGGGTTGAAGTAAAGATGACCCATCTGTGGTGATTTGCACAACTTGGCATAAGCCTGGTGTCCCATCTGCTCGCTCTCCTGCCMTTGAAGCTTTTCTAATACAAGGCCCAGTATCATGAAATGTTGTTGTTAATCTCTAGGAAAATGGAGTGAAAAGTAGCCCTGGTGAAACCCTTGGTCAGCCTAAGACTGGGAGGGCAAGTGAGCTTTTTARGGAGGGTTTAGCTAAATGGATGGGCTGTATGAATATTAAAGAAAATGTGTTGGAAACAGTTAAATCAAATGCACTAAAGATAAAGAAAAACTCTACATGGGCTGAGTTGATCAAATGTCCAGGTATGAAAGACAGSGACTGCTGCTTAAGGAATATTTTAATGCATTGGTCATACTACCACCTCCAAAGGAATTTACATCCACAAGGCAGAACTCAAGGGAATTTAGGATTCCTGACTGTCTGCATCTATCCTGTTTACTAAATGATACACACTCAATGGGAACTTGAATTCCAGTGGATATTTCAACAGATTTATCTAAATAAATAAAAMCACTATTGTTCCCACATCTGTTCAACCATAAACCTATTAACTYCTATTGTCTTTTATCTGAAGGATTTCTCTTTTATGACTGGTGAAGAGWGGRATGGAAAACTCCAAGCCCAAACCATGCTGAAGGCTGATCTCCATCTTCATATTTATACTTAATATAAGAATATTTCATTATTGGCTTCCCTTTCTGTTTAGATTGAGTTGGAATGTTTAAATTAGGTTCTAGAAGTGCATGAAATATTTAAAGCATCAACACTTGGAAGACCCAGTGTGGAGGGGTGGAAGGGAATGTGTTTGTCCCTCCCTTTCCCCTAGTGCAGAAAATGCAGATGGGTTTGAGGTGCCCCAGGGTTCTAATGCCAGACACCAGCCCTTTACAGCTCTTCTGKGTTATGTGTTCAGCCTTGTGGTGAAGGAGAGAGCACAATTGATGCTGAGAGCTCCAGCTCTCTGCTGTGCCTTGCAYTCTCAGAAATTTTCAGACAATTTCAGAAGAATTATGACACTCAGGACATGAAATTGGAAACAAAAAGCCACAGCTAAATTGTTTGTAAAGTTACTGCTATGGAGATACAGATCCAAATCTTCTGAAGGCATAAACTGATGGAAGTCTTTTTGTCTTCAGTGCAGCAATAATCTCACTGGCTCACAGCAAATTATCCTCTCTCCATTTGAAAGGCAGTGCAGCAGCATAATCAACGCAGCCAAGGCTGCCTAAGACCTGGAATCCTTCTTCAAAGGTGAAGTCAGAGAGTTGCTGAATGCAGCTGCCTGTGGGGTACCCTAAACTGCCTCACAAAACTATTTGAGTCATCTACAGCTCAGTATAGACTGWAAAGAAAGCAACTAGAAGGACTGAATTTGGTAAGTATAGGTAGGAAAATTTTTAGATTAAAAAAAAAATAGTTATTCACAGCTCTTAGTAAGTTCCTAAGAGAAAAAGTGCTTTGAAGTCTTACATTTCTTCATCTTTATCTCCTCCTCCTTCTCCTTTTATGTACATAGCAGGGTTTGGCTGTGAGGTACAATGTCAAATGAATTTTAGTGCTTTGTAATCAAAGACAGAGGAGAAGGAAGTTTTTCCTCGGCCTTCTGCTATGCCTTAAACCATCTCCAACTGCCCCATTTCTTTTTAAGACTTACTAACCATAAAAAAGAAGCATTTCTGTATTTGAAGTATGCTTAAAACAGGATGTTTCAATAGCACAAAGGCACACCTCACCTGAAGGCCGACTTCAAAAGGCAYGGAGCCTTCTGTGACTGCTTCAGGCTCAATGGCCATGTGGGGATATTCAGGGGGGTTTGCATTATAAATTTGACAGTTGTTTTACTATTACTCCTTGAAACCACTTTTAATGAAGTTTTTTTTGGCAATTCATTAAGTGTTATTGCCAGAGAATGATGATTGCTTGTTATTTGTTGGCTGTAGTAGAAGAGTTTCCTTACCTAAAAGTCAAGGATGGGATCATTGCTGTCCCCTGCATTCTGCTTGAAGGAGGGATTTGTTTTAATGGTAAAAAAACCTTTGGGGTTGGTGGATCCCTGCCACAGACATCTTTTCTGAAAAATCCTTTCCTTAGGATTTTTCCTCCTGAGAAGCTCAGGAATAAAATGTAGACATTGATTATCTCCTGCTGTGGAATGCAACAGGTGCATCTGTGATTGGTCTCATGTGGTTGTTTTTAATCAATGGCCAATCACAGTCAGCTGGCTAGGACAGAACATCTGAGCCACAAACCTTTGTTATCATTCTTTCTTTTTCTATTCTTAGCCAKCCTTCTGATAAAATCCTTTCTTCTATTTTTAGTATAGTTTAATATAATATATATCATGAAATAATAGATCAAGCCTTCTGAAATATGGAGTCAGATCCTCATCTCTTCCCTCATCTTCATACACCTGTGAACACTGTCACAGATCCCATCTCCTTCTCATTTCCTTCAGGAGAGAAACATCCAAAGAAAAAAGTTCCTTTTAGAGGAAAAAATTCCATCCTGAATTAATCTATTTGATAACACTGTAATTTTAAACAAGCTCAGAGACCTGATAATCTCTGACCTGGTGCTTCTCCCTCTGGCATTTTCCAATGTTCCAYCAGCAACAGGGCAGTGATGTTTATTTCCACAGCCTGGACATCCAAGGCTCATCYCTAACACATGTGCAGAGAGGAAAGCACCCAAGCCAAGATCCTGCTCCTCTGTCATGTGACACTGAATGTTTTCCTACATCTTCTAGACTTACCTGCTACACAGAAATTCGGGGAAGGATTTTATACAAGCGGGAAACGCCCAACTTTCCTTGAACCTGCAAGCACAGGGGAGTTGAAACCACATTGGTGAGGATTTARAGGCAGTCTTTTCAGAGATTTACTTAGAGTCCTGAGAGGTTTGTACAGTTTGTACTGAATTTTTTTTTTGGTCACATTTAAACTGTGACAACTATGTCAAAGCCAACATGAAGAACTCAGCACAGATGGCCTTCACATCTGTGAGTGGAGTGGAAAAAAATCCACCAAAGGCAGATATTTAATTAGGGCAAATGGTGGGATTATTATTTTGCTGCTCTACAGACTCCCAGTACAATGACTTTGGCRCTGACTGTGATCATTGTGAGGAGAGAGATCTAAAGGAATAGTGGGAAAAGTGTCTGAGCTCAAAATAACCCAAAATTAAAATTAAAGTAGGGAAAGCTGTCAGCCTTCTCTGTGGAGTTGTTGGTTTTTTTTAACACAAAATTTTAAAGTGTCAAAGAAATTAAGAAAAAACAGGTGTATAATTTCAAAATGKACTTCACATTGTTCACATCTTGCTCTCTTTTAATGAGATTTGTATGATATTCAATTCCAGGCACAGAGGTAGGCTGTCAGCATGACAGTGAAAAAAAATCCCAAACTCTGAGGAAAATATTTTTTAAAAATTATTTTAAATAGGCAAATATGCTATAAGTAACAAATTTATATAGAAATCACCTGAAACAATGATTTGTTTTGATACTCTTATTGAGTGGAACAAGCCCATGTTGCACATAGAATATTGGTACTAGAATCATGCTGGCCAAAAATGGGCAGGTATTATATGAAAGCATAAAGGGGCAATTTCCATTTACAGCCTAGATGGGAAAAAAAGTCAGTGACAAATCCAGGAGAAGAACTCAAATTTCACAAATGCCAGAGAAGAACGCACATTTCCCAGACGCTCTAAATCTTTGTTGTGTGTTTACCTTGCTAGAGGTTCTCTTAAAAATTCAGCTCACTGAGACAGTTATTCCTTTCCTTTTAGCTATGCCTTTATGTTCATCCCTTCATTAAGTGGTCTACACTTAATTCCAGTATTTTCTATATTTTCTTACAAAACACTCTGATAATCTTTATACTCATTTAAGCTTTTKTGGGGGAGTATAAAGCACTTTGTCAATGCAGCAGCCTCAGGGGCAGCAGCACTTGAAAGGTATTTATTAGCAACCTCTCTCTCTGGCTTCATCCTTCATTTGCTTCTTACTGCATGAGAAGCTGCATTATATTGAGCATTTCCTCAGTGTAAAGCCTCACATGCCCCAAGAATGATTATAACACACCCATTATTGCATTCTTTTCCTCAGCATATCTTTTTCTTTTCTTCCCTCTTCTCTTTGATTTTCTTCTTTGCTGCTGTTTGACCTCCCACAAAGGCATCACACCAAGGTAGCCTGGATGTCAAATGAAGATAAATACACCAAAATCAAGATCCTGCCTTAAAGATAAGATGGTGGGGGCAGAAGGAGGGAAAAAGAAAGTTTACCTGCTTGAGTTAATTGACTCACAGAGCTGTGCAAATCAGTGCAGTGATGGCTGTACAGCAGACAGATAAATAAAACTGTTGCTCACTCAGAGCCTCAGGTTAGACCTTAAACCAGTTTGGAAACAGGAATTTGGCCACTTTCTTACTGAGTTTCCTATGGGCAAAATTTCCTATTAATTCTTTGAAAATACAATGAGGGGAAGGGAGGGAAGCTGTGTGTGGGGTTATTTTGTGGGGGAAAGGGTGGATGAGAAAGAGAAAGAAGTCRGGGAGAAGAAAGTTCCAAACACCTATACAGGGCAGGAGCAGCAAAGGCTGCTGCATTGCAGACAATTTGGGAACCTCTTCCTTTCTGAGTTCTGGCCTGGCGAAGGTTGGTTATTTGCAGGCATTCAAACTCCTTCACTTCTGTGTCAGGTAGATCCAGAGCAGACAATTTTAACCCACAGTAATTTACATCAATTCATTTCTATAGGTCACATATACAGATTTTTTTTTTTATATTCACACCTCCTGTTTCATTATTTTAAATGAAGGAAAACTRAATTTTAAAATGGAAGGGCAAGATTGTCATAAATTTAAAATTTCTTTAGCGGCTTTAACAGGTTTGATAGATCTAGAGTGATTTACTGCAGCCCTAAGTCTATTTCTGTCCTGTATTATAATGTCCTGACAGATGTGCTTAACAATACATACACCAGAGTTTTAATAAGTGAGCATTGAAGATTTTACTACCAAAAAAAATGAAACCTTGAATTCAGAAGGATGAAAGTGAAAAGTTAGGACGAAATAGAAAAGAGAAAGGGAAATATGAGCTTGTCTGTGTGGATTAGTTCCTTAATCTTGCACCATCTGCTCTGTTGGTTTCCTTAYGTCTGTGTTAGATCCTGCAACTTGTAGCATGACAATGGTGGTGGTAAATACCTTTCTAATGTTGCAGTTACAGTTTCTATTCAGATGTAAATTAAGCAGCGAAAACTCAGGTCTTAGAGCGTCATAAGTTTTGAAAAATAATTTTAAGCAATTAGAAAAAGGTGTATTTTGTAGCAGCCCTTTCTGTAGTTGCCTTTTGCTTACTCAAATTGAGCTAATTTTTAAATTATTCTGTCTCCATGSCTCTTTTGCATCAGACTAAAGTAAAACCTTAACTTTCCTGAGGTGAGGCCTAACACTGAATTAAAAGAGGATGCAGAGTGTCTAATTCTCTGCAAGAGTTATATTTTTTTTTGCAAATACCATACCTGCACGTGGCACGCTGTCTGTACTAAACCAGAGATGGGAAAGAGAATTGCAAAAGCATCAAGAGCTGGTATTCAGTGAGAGATGTRTCGGCAACTCCTTTAACTTTTTTGSCTTCTCTGCTTTAAGCCAATTTTATTTCACAATTTGCAACACATAACTGATGTTCCCAGTAAGATTATTCAAGTGCTCTGTAGCTACAGATACTCAGTGATGCCTTCATGAGGACATACATGAAAATTGTCCAGGAGCATTCAATTCCTCAAGGCCTATGAAGTGCTASTCAGGGAAGTTTGCTTCCAGTGGTGGAATTGGTGACAGTTGCTTATTCACACAGAAAATCAAGCTGGAAGTTACAGTGCAATTTCAAAGCTCAGCTGTCTCCACATAAAGCAGAAGATCAAAAAGCATTCAGGTTGTCATGTGAATTTATCAAGGCTAAAGTAAAGAGAGATTTCTGTTATGTCTTTATAATTCCTCACTTCTGTTCCTCTGAAAGTGAAATGAAAGGTGTGTGAAGGAGGAGGGTTCCTCCTGCTGTACTTGCCAGGCTCCCTGTATGAGGATCCCACTGGATGGGTGGGATGTAGGAGTAGGAAGATCTGTCAGAGAGGAGTTTCCACACAGGTGCCCATACTGCTGAACAGGTGCTGCCACACAGGCCCTGGCAAAATCCCTCCTGAACTGCAGGAGTGGCCAGGATGGGGTACAGTGTTGGGAAGGATGAAAGTTTGACAAGAAAGTCTCACAGATATGTATCCTTAGCAGAAAGATTTTTGAATGTAGAATCTGAAGAAGGAATAGAGATGGAAGCAAGTTTTGATATAGAAGAAAAGAATCGCTGAGCCAGTCTTACTGGATAACCAAGGAGGCAAAGGGTGTGTTAGTTAGGAGGGGTTTTTATGGCTTAGAGCAAAGGATAAACCCACCCCAAACAAGAAGATGTTTTTACCAAGCAGAAAGATAGCACAGGCAAACAAGGCAGCAAATGTTGCAAGTAGAAAAAAGGTCTCAGAATTTTCCACTGCAAGAAAACTGAAAAACAACTTCTAGATTAAACTGTAATCCACTAACTTTTAGTGATTGGAGAACAGTAACATGAATATGGTAATTACAGGAGTTATGATAGGCTATAGAAAAAGTAAAGTTATTGGTTGTTCTGTATGAAGATGCTCAGCAAAGAAAAGTCTAGAATGCATTGTAACCTAAACTCAGGGTCTCCGGGGCTGCCTGCAGCTGGAGCTGACAGCTGTAGGCACAGGCTCTGTCACCCACCACCCTGGACTCCTGTGACATCTTAGATAGAATAAACTGCATTTTGGAGAGCCACCTGGAGTCCTGCATCCCTCATTTCAGCTCTTACTGTACAGGAGGAAGAGAGAGGAGCCAGCAGAGTGTAGACAGAGCTGTGACAAAACTGGTGGCTGGTCCATCACTTCTCAGGGCCAACTGGGGCTGGTGGTGGTGGAGTAAAATCAGAGGATTCTTTAAATACACCCCAGAGAGGACTTGCCATCGGATAGAGGATGTAAAATTTATCTCACATCCTCTTGATCCCTAGGAAAGAAATTCTGTAGCTCATTTTTTATCAATAAAGAACTTTTCCTGTCATTTTTTCCTCACCCTGTGGCTGTGCATAGGAGGAGTTTTGGTGAAGATCTCTAAATACAGCTCCAGAGTGAATCCAGGGGTAGGAGCAGGCCAGGCACTCCTCACTTGCACTCAGCACTGATGCAATCTCCAAAGCAACCCCTGCCACTAAATGCTGATAAACCCTTGCATGAATCAGGCTGAAGCCCATTTCTATGGCATTCCCATTTTCTGAACATGATCCCTTCACCCAGAATTTTCTCCTGGGAAGCTGAGAAGCCTCAGAGAAAAGGAAAACAATTCTTATCTCATTTGCTTCTCCTGTGTGGTGCTCATGTGGAATGTGTTTGGAGATTGTTTACCCACAGGTGATTGTTCCATTGGATTCTGCTGTGAGTTGTTTTCACTCTTTGGCCAATCAGGGCCAAGCTGTGTCAGGACTCTGGAAAGAGTCACGAATTTTCTTTATTATCTTTTTAGCATTCAATAAGTRTCCTTTCTGTATTCTTTAGCWTWGTATATTATAKTATYCTTTAATATAATAWAGTATWATAAAGTAATAAATAACCCTTCTGAGAACGTGGAGTCAGATTCATCATTCCTGGCTTTGTTRGGGCATCCCTGCAAATACATTTCATCTCCATGGGTGAGAACCCYGACATCACTGAAAGCAATTCAGTTCTTTTCATTACAATTCATTGAGTTTTCAGGGGAGGGAGAGCCAAAGTTATATTATCTTTTCTTAGAGTAACCTGTTTGCTGTAATCAAATGCCTGCTAAAAGATGCTGGGTAGCAAAAAAAACCCAAAAAACAAAAAAGGGAAAGTAGTAATTTTTGGTGGCTTAAGTTCTAATTCTAAAAACACTGATATTTCCAGAGCTACCAGATCAATGTGAAAAAGTGAGTGGTATTCTTGGCTTGTTTACAGGGGTGTTGTTCCTTTACYAAAAATGTATTTAGGAACATGAAGATCAGCATCAAAGGGAGCAAAGATGCAGAAATGGCTTTAAACAACCAAGAGGGCATTGCAGCAATGAATGCTCCTCAATAAGGGGCTACTCTTTATTAACCATGAAAAGAGCAGAAATAGTGAGCAATGAACCAAAACATGAGGCAATCTGTGAAAAAAAAATGGAGGAAGTATCACAAAGAGATGCTGGGCATTTCTATCAGCTCAGGGAAAAACAGACTCATGCCCATCTTGGGAAGAGATTTCTGCTTTTTCATACTAACACCTCTCCCAGCATCACAGAGCAGCCCCTGTGGGAAATCAGATTTCAGCCTCCCAGGGCTCTTTGCATGGTATTCAATGGATGTTTAGAAAACTGGGAACAATTAATCTGCTGAGAAAAATTCAAAACATCTTCCTTCTCATTCTTGTCCTCATCCTCTCATATCGAAACACATTTTCAAGCTTTGCCAACAAAATCTTAGCACCAGGTTTTATTGTAATGGAACAGTCCTTGCATTTAGATTGCAGGTAGCTGACACAACATATATGCCCAGGAAACCTCTAAAAAGAAAGGAAAAAAAAGAGATGGAGTTAAAGAAATTAGACCCTGAAGATTTTGTTATAGTGTTCACCACTGCAATGTTCTTGGATTTGATGATTACTAACCACAGGAGCTGGCCAGAGAACCCACTGTGTATTCATTTTTGTGAAAGCTGGTAATTGAGAGCTATATCAAAAAGCAAGGCAAGGAATTGCCATGAATTGTGTCTCAACTGCTATATAAAGTAATGGAACAACAAATGCTTTTGTGAAGTACTGCTTCTGGAGGAGGGATAAAAAAAATGAAAAAAAGAACCTATTTCAAACATTGTCCATAGGAATATTTACTTAGAGGGAGAAATAATTCAATTTTCTTTTGAAAAATTTTTATTACAATCTTCTATGTGCTGTAAATTCCACTGGAAAAAAGAAATTTCACAGACACATTTGACTCCTCAATATAAATCTTTGGTGTGAGAACTGAGATCATCTGCATATATAACTACACAGCGTTATTAATATGTCATTTAGTAAAAAGAAAAAAYGTACTTTGGCTGACTTCTTGGACTAATGTAGTGAATAGCAACTGCAGCAAACAGGGCTGAATTAAAACAGTGTGTAAATGAATGAGAAAAGTAGATGAATCCAATCAAAACAGAATGAGGTTAATTCAGATAAATTTGGAGTATTTTGCTTGTGAGAGAAAATTTTTGAGTCATTAAGGAAAAGATTTGCTATAAAATTATAAAGACTCTACAGCATTTTAACTACATTTATAATGAGCAGTAAGGACAGATGACTGAGGCTAGAATAAGAACCAGCTCATTGGAGTCCTTAAATGTCTTCCTGAAAGAATTATTCTATCTGTTTCAAGAAAGGATGAACAAATCTCAGTGCACTGAAAAGGAGCACTGCGAGAGAGCTGGTTCTCATTACTTAATCTGGAAAAAAACTGAGAATTCCTCAATGCTGTGCAACAGAGAGAATTTGCCATTGATGAGATGCACAAAGTACACGGCAACACGTGCCCCAGAACGAGGGGGAGGGATTAYTCACCTGTGTGGATGCACCACAAATGGGTTCTTTTCTGTTCAAATTCACTTGCAACCAATTTTCCTTGCTACTGGTGCCTTGTGAAGGCTGACCTAAAACAGAGGTTAGACAGAGTTAAAGTAAGGATTTATTAAAAGGCCTCAATGGATACACCTTGGGTATCACACAAGCCCAGCCAGGGCTACACCCAAGATGAACCCAAAATGGTCACAAAAAAAAGGACAACCAGTCACAGGGTCTCACATTTTTTAAGTTCTGGTCCATTTGCATATTGGAGTTAATTTTCCAGTTACAACTTTACCCCATAAAGTCCCATCCTTCTTGTTTTTCCCTCTTCAGCCCACGTTGTTGTGCTCTTGGCCCTGAGATTTGGATCATTTGTCCTTGGTGCCCAGCTAGAGAAGGAATTGTTTTGTCTCCGTGCTCTGTGCAGAGAGCTCACCATCCCTTAATATGAAGCCCAGACCCACAGAGTAAAGCAGCACAGAATCTGAAAAATATAAAAGCTAAAACCTGAAGCATCACTGCAATAAGGTATTGCTGTCCTCTGAGTGGGGGTAGTTTCCTGTCTGCCCTCTCAAACCCTCTGAAAGGTGAGGTGCTATAACTTAGCCAAGAAATGGCTGCAAATTTCATTTGTAATGAAAGATGCTTGGACTCAGTCACRGGRCTTTGCCTCCTTTGTCCRCATGAAAAGTCCACACACATACAGYGGCTCAAATTAGCCAGAATTACAACAGTTTGTCTCTGAGAACATGAGAAATGTGTTTCTGATAAGAGCAGCAGCCCATCTGGTCCAGGACTATGCAATATGACAGATTCCTTAAGGTGGTCTGGYCTCTTCTCACATGTCCTTCTCCAGCTGATTTGTGATGTTGGACACTACATCCATGTTCAGCCTCTGTTGTTCACAAAGCTTTCCTGAACCTAAGAAGGCTGTTTTCACAACTTTCTGTGACAAAAAAAATTTAGAAGTCCACTAACTGCTGAGTCAAGAAGTCCTAAAATCGATATCCTACTGATTTTACTGAAAGCCCRTTTGTCTTCTTTTCACATTGGCCAGAAACAGGGACTTTTGCTCATACCTTAAATGCCTCTCCAGTTCTGAAGTTACCTTCTTTTCTAATGGACATAACAGCAGTTGTGGGTTTTATTCTTGTCTCAGAATGATGTTGTTTAAGAAGGTACCAGTGACAGGTGACAGCCTGTCAGTGTGTCCATTCCTCAGAGGCTGTAGGACGGCACATTTCACTSACACAAGTCTGCCAACATTCCTATTACAGCCACACATGCATTCACAAAAGCTGGGAATGAGGTGAGGCATCAAGGTGTGCTTCTGCTCTGCCTGTCCTGAGAACTCATCACTTCCCATTCTCACTTGAGGARCAGCAAAAGGAAGTTTGGGCAGGAAGTTTCTTTTGGTGCTGAACCTTCTCCTGAAACACACTGTGAAGCTTTCAAAATACTTAAACTAAAATTTCACTATGCTCTGAGCTTCACTTTCTGGTGTCTGATTTGGTAACTATCTGATTTTCAGAGGAAYTGTGCACTCTAAATCATGGTTTGAGTTAAAATAAATGCTGTGCTTTTAGTTTCCAAAGTGCTAATAACTTCAAAACCATGTACCTTAAATTAGACTTCCAAATAATCAATTAATTATATTTTTATCTACTASTACTTTAGATTTATGATAGAAAAACAGTCCTTTGCTTATTTCTTGGGGAAGTCAAAAAAGTTTCTTCATGTTTTTCATGAGAAACACAGATGTAAGATGGCTGAAAAAAACATGAAAATTATTAAAATAATGAGTAATTATTAGTTCTGTCTTTAGGCCAAGCAGGCAGAAAATGCACTTAAACAATGAAGGAGAAGGCATCTGAAACAGCCACTTTCCACTTTGCATCTTCAAAGGGAGAAGAATTCTTCAAGAAAGAAAACAAACTCAGAAACCCAAACAGAATTAGTGTGTGATCATACTGAAGGCTCCTTCATAAYGCAGTTTCTAATTTCAAATGATTGATTTAGCAATAGAGCCAGTGTGAAATTCATTGACTGAACCATTTTGCTTTTTGAAGCCACAATTCCATCAAAATGGAAATGATTCAAAAATAAAAAGTTAGTTTTCCTTTGGCTTTTTTAGGTAGGACAAAAGAGAGAAATGTACTTTATCCCATTTTTACTTTTTCAAAGTTGGGCTTTTATATTATTATTTTCTATCACGTATGATAATATACAAGACAGAGTACAAGTGACAAAACTGATGGAACAACCAATGTACTTTCACAACAGAATTTCAAAATTACAGAGCATATCATAATTATATTTTAAAACCTGGTGCAGTTCCAATTTATATCTTTTACAGGAACTWATTACAAGCTCAAGATGCTCTTTGTTTTGTTTTTTGTTTTGTTTTTTATTCCATCATGTGGCATTGAAAATGTTATATTATTTGAACATATCACCCAAGGCATTCTGTTTCAATTTTTTGGTAACAGTAAGAGGTTATAAACCATTCCTATAGCCATCCTAAGTAAAAGGCCATGGGCAGGGGCATCTTCCCCTTTCCCAGGTTGTTCCAAGCCAACYTGGCCTTGGACACTTCCAGGGATGGGGCGCTCCCTCACTAACAGCCAGCCCAAAAATTCAACCCTTTTTTCAGTCAGATTATTCTTCCCAGGACTCTTTCCATATATTCATTATATAAAGCATATTATTTTGTGTGAGTAAAATGTCAGAATATGGAAAATACCCCACCTGTCATACAGGGGATTCCATACTTTCACATTTTTATTGTGTTCACCACTATTCTCACAGCAGCTGCTGCTCTCTGCAGGACATGGGAATTGTGAGGATTGCAATAAAAGCAGCTTCACTGCTGTTAATGCTGTTGTGTTGGGCTGTTCACTGGCGTCAGTGCTAATCTTATTTCACAGAAAATAAGCAAAATCTTGTCTAGTGCTAAAGACTCGATCATATTTGTCMCCTACAAGACACAGCCCTAACATTTATCCCAAAAATGTGTGAGTACATTGTCACAAAGCTACAGCTACAGAGACAATGCAAAGTTTATTTATATATGAGGGGTTTTTTTGCTCCTTCTTTATAGAATGCTCAATAATACAAAACAATGACAAATCTCATCTGTATAAATATATTTACACAAGTATGTCTGTCTGTTCACTTTTTCCCTGCATCCACCATTATCAAACATCATCATTTCCTCTGTGTTGTCTGGTAGACCAAAATTAATTTGCAAGAGATTTCGCAAAATAAATATGCAAATATWCTTCACCAAAAAGGAAGGCATCAGCCTTTAATTGCTTGGTTACACCCTTTGACACTCTTTAGAAATGAGTGATACTAACTGCTCTAATATACATAAATGTGTATTTATCTCTTACTTTAATATTCATAATATTTCATCTCATTCATCTGTCTCATCTCKATTCTGCATAGATCACCCATTTTAATGATAACACACCATGAATCATCTGTGGTGGTCCCCTTTTCTGCTCTCCCCCAGGACCCTTCACTGACCCCATTTCTGCTTCTGAGAAGACTGATTTACAATTGGAGCAACTGCTGACCCCACTGGAGTTCAGGCTTTTAACACAGCCCAAGTGCTGGTTTTATCTTTATATCTGGGGCACTCATTGCAAGCAGTGGCTTCACAAACAGCTGKCTCGTCTCTGCAGGGCAGACAGCTGGAAATGGAAAGCACTAGTGCTGAGGGGGAAAGATAAGCTATTCAYATGCAGACAAAGCCCTCCAATTTCAGCTCCTTGACTGAGACTCTCATCTAGCCTTGACCTTTCCTCCTGGARGATCAATCCCATTTGGGTAACAAAGGAACCGACAGAAACCCTTAATGCCAAGTTTAACAATTCCAATGTTCTTGATTTATTTAAATTAGCGAACATTTCTTCAAAGACCCAACTTTGCCCTATGAATTTCAGTAAGTTACAGCCAGCAGCCAGAATAAGAACCAAGTCCTTTGATTGGAGATGGTTTTTTTGCATTAAATCTCAGAGACCAGAAGAACATTTCACGACACTGCAGACGATGTACAAARTCTAACAGAAGCTAAATCAAAGAGTCCAAGGTTTTAATTGCCAAGAACAAACAGTTTATAAAAGAAAAAGAAGATAAATGCATAAAAAGATGAAGGTAGCCTATGGGATTTATATTCCCTTTTACTATGGTATACACAAGTGGTACTGCACTTTTTTAGCTTGCCAAGCCCACCTTAGCAGCAGACTGGTTTAGACACCATAACCCACTCTAGTCTCTTTCCTCAGTGTTCAATCTTTCTACCTCTCAGACAACACTTCAGGTTCCTGGATGAATCAATTTKCCAGGCTATAAATATGTGAGTGGTCTACTAGGTAGGATGGCTCCCAGCTGAAAACACAAAGCCAAAGGGGTAAAGAGAGAAGGAAATGAACACAAAAGGGGGACTGAACAATAAGGTACATTTTAGACTGCCAGGAGTGGGGGAAGATATATTTTTCTTTGTTCATAAATGAAAAGGAAATACTGTTTTTATTTGCTTTGCAGTGATAGCACACAAACTACTGTTTTCTAATTTCTCTAGTACCCTCTACTTCTGCTTTGCAGGCACTTAATTACATTAACATCTTCTATGAAAGCAGGCTGTCATCCAAAAATTAAAAATGGCTATTGAGTATCTTAATTTGCACTATTTTAAAAAGAGATTCTGTGGAAATAACTCTCTCAAATATGTTGCATGTGGAAGTCTGAATAAAAGGTCCAGAACTGGATGTGTAGATGTGCGTGAACATATATAAACTCACACACCCCAGCATATATGTACCCATTATCTAATGCCTCTAAAGTCTTTCTTCAGATGGTTTGCACAAAAGATTCTCAAAGTGGACTTGATACCTCCAAAGGGTCTTGAATGGCTTCATATCTTTATAATTTAGTTTTATTTTCTTTACTCCTGGTAAAGAAATAGCATTGCCTTAAGTGAAATAGTGAGATTGTTACTTTGAGCTCAAAACACATGTAGGTGCTTAGGAACATGGTTCAGTGGTGGACCTGGCAGTGCTAGGTAATGCTTGGACTGGATGWTCTTAGAGCTCTTTTCCARCCTGAATGATTGTGGGCTTCTCTGGACACCGGTTTGAGTATGGATAGTTTTGGAGATACCCATTCCTGCAATGCCACTCCCATTTATGCTGTGCCCTCTGAAACCACAGCTGTTCCTTTGATGTAGCAGTTTCCAACAAACCTGTAAGAGCTGCAGGAAAGACCTCACAAACCAGGGAATCCACGGGAGCAAAGCAGCATCACTGCCGCCATCCCACCAGGGAAGAGAGACATGCAGACAAGTGCTGGAGTAAATGGGAATACAGCCCCCAAMAATTCCTTCTTCCCCTTCTTTGCCCCTTTAACTGCAGTGGCTGCAGGGCTGCTTGTTCTCAGGGTTCTCATTTCTCCTCTGCCTCTTAAAGCACAATTCTGGTTAATATCAAACATCTCAGCACAGTCTCCAAGCTGGTGTTGGCCTTTGTAGCCCATCTGCTGTGGTGCCTTTTTTCCCCCCGCTGATGTTGGCTGGCCCAACTACAAAGGTCAATGAGCAAATAGAGGAGCTTTCCTTCCCTCAGGCAGGAGAGCTTATGCACTAAAATCCAGAGTTCTGGGGTTCAATGTCTGCTGTCTGGCAGTTCAGCCACAAGCACATCAGAACGCCTGAACCACTTCCTCTGCAGAGATGGCTTTAAATAATGATATATTCCTSTCTTGAAAGTCTCAAGGCCAAAGCCTATTCCTCTGAAATTTGGTGTCAAGGATCCTATTGATTTAAAGGGATTGGTTTTCAGCCATCATCTGAAATATATGCCTTTACTGACAGGAAGAAATAAAGGGTAGGATAGCAACAGGAAGGGGAAGGGTCCAGGATTTCAGCCATTCAGTAATATGTGCTGGATCCACCTTTGTTMTTTGAATGCCAGAGAAATGTTGTTTATTCCTTAAAGTGCAAACCCCCTCAAGGTGAAGTCCAAGCATGTCTATAATTGTAATTTCTCTTGACTGTAGGAAGCTTCTTCCTATTTAAGTTTTTCAATAATAAAGAAGTTGATTGTAGTATTAGACTTAAAAGGAACAAATTTGTTGGTTGAGTTCCAAAACTTTCTCTAGGTGTTTTAAACAGAATAAAACAGAGGTGGAATTAAATAGAGATATAATAAAAAATAGATTCAAGTGATACTTTTGAATACATATACAAAAATTTTGTGTGTGCTTAAATGAATAGAAGAGTTTTAACCCTGAGACTGCTTGATTCAATAAATTCATGTGAGAATGATTTTGCCCAATCAGATTCTCAGTCTGAACTCTGTGAGGCAGGGACTTGTCCTCACAATCCTTGTCTGTGTAGAGGCTAACAGTATTTGAGTATCATATAAATAATAATTCACCACAAAGATTGACTGACTTCCATTAAGAGTCCCACTTGCTATTCAACAGGCAACTGACATTTGGTAGTGATGAATTTAAAACACTTGAGATAAAATCAATTTGCTACTTGTAAAACTTGAAGTTCCATTGCCCTCAGAAAGGTCCACCAAATTCTTGTCATGTGGTCAACTATKTGGATGAGTTTTGCTCATGGAGGGGATTTCCATAAAGGCTGTTTTGGTCAGTAATGTAATTTATAAATTACCTCTGATTTCAGTATTTTTTGTTTATGCATGTATGCATTGCATATTTGGTAACAATGCTGAGGTGGGGAAGGATGGAAATAGTTAAAATGATGGAGCAGGTCAAAAACTTTCATGCCTAGAAATTAAGGATAGAGAAAGACCAATTTCCTAACTGTGCTGAAAAGATCTTTCTTTTTTTATAATTCTTCTGATTTATACTCCAAAATTGAAGGTCTGAAGGAGTTGATTAKTCTGAGTTCAAAAGCAGTTAGAAAGTTTTGCTTTATGTTTATCCTTGTCACAAGCCAGTTGACAAATCACAAATTCAGAGACACCCCTAAAATCCGATGTGGAAGCAGGTATGACAGAAAAAATGCATTGGGATTCTCTCTCAGGGTATCATTTTGTCTCTGGGTCAGTGTTTGAGCTGCTCTCCARCTTTACAATGACAGTTTTGCTTTGTACAGAGAAAAAGGTTTCTTCATTTAAAGTGTCCTAAATTTAGCCAAGTTAAGATTAAATATTGTTGAAACAGGGAAAAAAAGTGCTGAGCAACACATTGTTAAAATATTTTGGTGACATAGAGCATGGATAACCTTCTGAAACAGAAAATAATGCCCATAACTTGTGGATTTCACCCCAAGGAGCATTGGGCTCCAGTCCCAAAGGGACAATTTGATAAAAGAGTTTGTCTTTCTYATTGCCAAGGAACTATCTTATTTAATGAAATTTCCTATTATAATTCACATTATTTGTTCTTAATTCAATTATTTCCTGTAAATATTTACTTCCTGTCCAGCTTGACTGAACGTGGACATYATCCACTCTCTCCCTTGAGTCTTCTAGGTCCAGCAAGCAACTTAAACAATAAAATATCCTCTTAAATTAAACCAGTCACAAAATACAGGTTCTGAGACCTAAAGATAGCCCCAAACTGATCATGTGTGATTA
This sequence comes from Cardinalis cardinalis, assembly GCA_014549065.1. Classification (NCBI taxonomy): domain Eukaryota; kingdom Metazoa; phylum Chordata; class Aves; order Passeriformes; family Cardinalidae; genus Cardinalis; species Cardinalis cardinalis. Next base: position 2,264,236 of record JACDOX010000021.1, read on the forward strand.
CAGGCAATGCTCTGACACAAACCTTTCAAGTGKTGTACCAAGAAAGACAAGCTGGAAATAGGATAATTAGGCTCTTTCTTTAGCATGAGCACATTTTTAGAGTGCTGGAGTAATTGCAGCCTTGCTGTGATATGCAGAAACTTTCTCTGAAGGCAGAAAAAGGCTTTGGAAATTGTAGCCATTCAAGAGATCACTAGGTCTCTATTTCTGTTGAATTTTAGGAATATAAGCAAATATAAGTTTTAGRCAAGCTTGCAAAAATTAATATAATCTCTGAGATTTGCAGATATTGCTCAGACTTTCATTATTTCCTCATCAGAGTTTTTTTTACAAGCAGCTGTAGAGTGTTAAGACTTATGGTTTGCACAATTATGGCATGCTAGGAACCCCTAGGAGGTTTCTCCCAGAAAGTTACACAGATACAAAACCAATCCCAGAGTCTCTGAAATTCATGAGATTCAGCTAGACTGAAGTATTTATWCTCTTCTGTGGGTTTGGACGCTACTGGTTGGCTTCATGTCACACAACTTTAGGGAGCTAAACATTAGAAATAAAAGTTGCTCATTCAGAATTTGCTCAGATGACAAGATGAGAATTCCTACAAGAGCAAATGTCTCTCCTCATTGGTTACTGGGAGATTTAAGAATTCTTTGCCCAGAGAGGTTGTGGACACTCCACCCCTGGAAGTATTCCAGGCCAGGTTGGATGGGGCTCTGAGCAACCCRGGGTAGTGAAAGATGTCCCTGCCCATAGCAGGAGGTTGGAACCAGATGATCCTTAAGTTCCCTTCTAACCCAAACCATTCTAGGATTCTATAGTTCCAACTTTCTATTTATAGTTTAAAAATATCCCAAAAATAACAGCCCACATGGTATGTCCTAAAATATCCCAAAAATAACAGTCCACATGATATGTCCATGGTATGTCCACTGGTCAATACTGAAGAAAGTGTTTCAGTGTCCTAAATGAAAGAAAAAAAGGGGCAAAGCRTAACACATTTAAACTCTGGTGTTTGCAGATGTCACAGGTAAAACTGAAGAATCCAGTTRTGTCTTAAAATTGTAGGTCTAGAGTTAACAACCTGAGTCTGATTCTTAAGACACCTGCTTTGACATAAGGACAGCAATGGAGTCGTAGTTATCTGAATTTTTTCAGATCAAAATTAGAACTCCATATATTTACTAAATGATTCCAAATATTCCTTTTGAAAAAAAACCTAGTAGAAAAAACAATAGTCTTGAAACAAGGCCCTGAAAATAAGCAAATATGGCCTGTGTGTACGCATTAGTATAATTTTATGCTCCATTTCCAACATGGATATTACAATAATATTTCACACAAATTATAGGTCAATTTTCACAGAGATGCYGCCCTAAAGGTGCATGAAATTGCATTAGGAGGGGAAATTCACATAATACTTGGCAATCACAATTAAACAGAAAAGTAATGTTTTAGTAACCTCACATCTTTGAAAGTGATGGTGGGTTTCATGGTGTAAAACTAATGTTCCATCAGAATGCACCAGCTGTAATTAAAATGGTTTTCATTGTTCCTCASTCTCTGAAACCTTCTATGAATGCTAACACAGGCACCTGCGCTACCAGGGCTTATGCAGTTTTGTTACATTTTCATTTTCCATGCCAAAACAATTCTTCCTATGCTATTCCCCATGACCTTGTAGCTTTTTCTCATCAGTATAAAAACTTGAAGATAATTGCACTTCGTTCCTTTCTTGAGGTTTGGCTGTTGTAGCTGGGAAAAAAAAAAATCTAAAAAATAAAGATAAAACCATGAAGAACAGGTCAGGCCAAATTCCCAGATTGCTGGCCCGTGGAATGGGCAATCAGTGCTCCTTCCAATTCCCAAATTCACCTGGCCAGAATCCCTGTGCTCCAAACTTCTTATCCTCTGACTCCAGGATTCCAGATGGGCTTAATTAGTGAGAAACATTAGTCCCATAGACTGAGTTAGATTTAAGAGCAGATGACTTCTGGCTCAATTTCTTTGGTTTTTTAACCCAGAATACATATTTCTGGGCAGCTGATCTATACTCTATACACTTTTCATATTCCTTTTGCCAAGAAAATTTTCCTCCACACTTTGTTATTGTTTGGTAGGTGCCATAAAGAACAGCCAGCACCTGATTCTTTCCTTGTGGTAGATTTACCCTTATATTTGTCTGCTTACTATGTTCCAACTAATCTCCAAAGACCTGTTTGATTAAGATATATATAATTAACAGGGCCAATGAATGAAGAAGGGGAAATTCTTGGGCTTTGTGGCTAAATAGCTGATAGAGTTTTTATCACTCACTTTCTTATGTGACTCAGTTAATCGAAGAAAAATCTAATATTTTTTTWAAAAATGTAACTCCTTGCATTCCTCAGGAGCTATTTGAACATAATTGAGATGTGACTATAAAAAAAGAGCAATTATACTCACCTACAGGGTCTCAGTGAAATGAGAGGTGTGATTTTGTTCAAAAAGTAATTGCCTGATGTAAATGGACTTCCCAGTGAATGCCACCCACACCCCTAATTCTGTATCTCAGAAAACCACTGGCATGCAAACCACAGGAAGTCTGACTAAGAGATTTAATGTCCCCAGATAACATCCACATGAACATATTTAATCATTATTTAAATATTCTCAGCCAGAACTTGGATTTTCAGATGGAACCATCCTCCCCTTCTATCCCAGGGGTGCTACCATTACAAATGTAGAGAGCAGAGAATTAATGAAATGTTTATATCCATTGCAAGAGTGGGATTTATGCTCACCTTTACAGTCTTATCTTGACTGAAATAGATTTTTAATACACTGTGTAGGCCAGCTCTGAACTGCCATTCCAAGACTCTCTTCTGTGAGATGTTGTGGACAGAGGGGGCTCTCYTTGGAATGTGACAATCTTTCCATTGGTGCTAGGCTGCTGCTTTTGTTTCCTATGAAGAAATTAAGTATAAAATTTTTTTCAGGTCTCTTTAAGAGGCAAATGACATTATTCTTTTTTCTCCAGACATGGAAGATGATAGTTTTATACTAAATGCTGTGTAGGTGACTGGTAAAAGAGCACAAATGAAAGAATTTGTGCATAAGTATTTGAAATCTCATTAACACTTTCCCTTCTTCATAAAATAGGTGCAACAAAATGATCAACAGTCAGATACAACACTTCAAAAAAAATGTTATGTGTATTTTGTGTCACTGGGTTTGGAGAAATCCTCAGATTACTGAAATAAATGTCTTTTTCTTTCTTATTAATTTTATCAAAGGACTCCCACGATGTTTCACAATTGTGAAACCTCTGGGTGAAGAACCTTTCCTGATATCTGCTTTAAACCTGCCCTGATCCAGTTTCATACCAGTTAGGGTGTGTGTGTGTCTCAGCTTGCAATCACATGCTGAAATGAAGCCACAGTCTCACCTGAAGTGCTCTTTGTAGGGTGGCTGAAGGATTTTTATTGGGCAGTGTTGAGCCACAAGCAGTTCTCCTGTATGCTAATTTCCTGTTCTGCACCAAACTTATGGCTCACACTGGCACTGATTTCACAATCTGAACTGCACTGCACTAGACACTATAGGAACACTGTGCTTGACAAATGATGAACTTAAACTTCACAACAATGCTATTTTGGGCTTGTCCRGAGCAGTAGGTATTGAAAATCTGTCTGCTGTGATTTGTTTCAGGAGATATCCTGCCCGGTATTCCAAAACCTGCACTGTGACTTTTATTGCAGAATTTCTCCAGGCATTTATATCCCCTCAGACAGGCAGCTTGCTCCTCATGTAATGTAAGGACATCACATGAATGTTCTACTCTGAACTCACCATGAATATGTAGATGCACCAGCAGGTGTAACCCCCTAACTCACTATGCAAGGGCTGAGCTTTATTACTCTTTACAATGGATGAAATTATGCATTAATTCACTTAGAGAAAAAACAAGATGCTTCATAGACATGACTTCAACTGCATTATGATGCACCCCAGTTGTATTATGATGCCTGTGGTAAAAGTCCCTTTGCCCATTGGCACAGGGGAAGAAATGCAGTGATCTCAGCTTCCAGTCCTTCAGGCATGGATTAYTCTGCTTACTGTTCAAGTCTAGACTACTGTGTGAAACAAGTATTCAGTGATTTATGTGCTTTATTTGGGGTGTTCCCTTATTCCCTGTGTATGGGCGATATCACCTGAAAGTTCTTATTAAGTTAGGAAGTAAATTAAACAGAAGCTGGAAATATTATGACGCTACAAAGCAGAATTCCATTTTTGTGCTGAACTGAAGGAAAATCTCAACCAGCACTTAACTGTTTCTTAATTAGTGKTTTATTTTGACAGTTATAAAACAGTTTTGTGCAGAGAAGTCATTGTCACTGTGATATTTTATGAAAAATCACTTTGCCAGGATTTTTTCTCCTGAGAATCTGGGAAGCTTCAGCTTCTCCATGTTTTGCTACTTTGGAATGTGATCTGGGGAATTGTTTTCCCAGCATGTGAATTGTTTTAATTTAMTGTCCAATCACAGCCAGCTGTGTCGGACTCTCTGAGTCTGTCATGAGTTTTTATTATTCATTCTTTTCCAGCCTTCTGATGTCTCCTTTCTCTTTCTTTAGGGTAGTTTTAGTATATAATTTCCTTTTAACATAATATAGTTTCATAAAATAATAAATCAGCCTTCTGAGAGCTTGGAGTCAATTCTTATCTCTCAYSTCRTCCTGGGGACCCTCAACAACACTGCAACAATTGGTGGCCACAAGTCACTGCCTTTTAAACGTTCCATAAAAGCGCTAAAATTCTTGCCTTTGTTAAAAAGAAAAAAAAATCTTAAATTTTGTTCCTTTATTAGAGTTTAGGCAGACCAGACCCACAGGCCTTTCCTCACTTCCCCATGTGAGGCACCCACCCTGTCACAGACCATCAGGGYGGCCAGCAGGACCTGTCCTTCCCAAGCCCATGCTGTGAAAGAGGCTTGTCCTGCACGAGCTGCATGATGGCACTGGAGATGATCCACAGGGAAGCTGCTGCCTACTCCAGGACTACGAAGTTGCCTGTCCTGCCTTCATGCACTGCAAAGAACATCTCRGTGCAGCTCTGCTCCTTGGAGGGGCTGCTCACCAGGAACTTGCAGGAGYGGGAGCAGGGCAGCAGCGTCAGACGGCGGCGCGGCCAGTGAGGCAAACGCAGCCAGGATGAACACAGCAAGTTTTGCACCCAGCTGGAGATTTGCTCCACATTCAAGTAGAAGCCTGTGCAGAGGGTTTCTAGGACCAGCGATTTGTGATCCTGCATCACCTTCTTGCCCCGGCGATGGACAAAGCACAAGGAATATCCCAGCACACGCTCCATGGAGCACGTGCACTCCAGCACCACACGGATGTCAGAACACCTCTCGGGGTGCTGCCTCACAGTGCCAGGCTCCAGGATGAAAGAGTGACCAGGGGGTGGCCGCAGGAACACGAGCAGCTGRTAGAAGATTCTATGCTCAAAGATACTCCAGGATTCATGGCCGCCATCCATTCCTCTGTCTGGGTAAATCTGTGGCATGAAAGTCCTCCTGGAAAATTCTCGGCTGACATACAGGAGGTCACGCACCAGCTGCTTCAGATTCCTGCATGGCTCGGGCAGATCCTGCACTGGTAATGCGGTGGATTGAGCCAAAAGCCTGGCAGCACTGCATGCTCTGTTGAGGTTCCTTTTCCCCTTGTTATCACCCTTGCTGCTGAGGGCAAGCTTCCTTTGCCAGGCCAGCCAGCAGACCTCCGCCAGCATGGCYGCTGCAGTGGCCCAAACCAGCCAGTTCTTAAACACATAATGGACAAGGGCTCCTTCCAGGGATGTCATCTGCTCAACCTCCTGCCAYAGCCGTGTCATCTCCCGGTGAAGGAACTCCTTTCTTTGCTGCATCTGTTGTGCCGTGGCCGTGTCGGCCTGYGGGTCGCGTGTAGGCCAGGGCAGCGCGGCCAGCGCGGCCACCAGGAGCCCGATCGCAGCAGCCATGGCCTGTGACAGGTGGGGGGAAAGGGGGCCAGCAGGGAGAGGGAGCACGAGGCACGAGCTGCCTGGTGTTGGCTCCCACTGTGACCTGCGCTCTGCGATGTCACAGCCACCAGAGCCACATCACGAGGTTGACAAGCCCCAGACTCCATCCCCACCCCCTGCTCGGTGCGTTCTGGGCATCACAACACTGAATGACCCACAGGAGCTCCCATGGGGTCCCTTGGCAAAGCAGACAAACCCCCAATGCCTCCACAGAGAGCCCTGAGCCACTCTGACCTATCCCCAGTTACAGTGCCCTGCTTGGCCCTGAGGAGATTAGATCTCTTCTTTGCCTTAGAAACCCCCACAAGGGATTTGCCCCAGAAATCCCCCCAGGCATTTGCCCCAGAAACCCCCCCAGGCATTTGCCCCAGAAACCCCCACAAGGCATTTACCCCAGAAACCCCTCCAGGCATTTGCCCCAGAAATCCCCCAAGCATTTGCCCCAGAAACCCCCCCAGACATTTGACCCAACCCTCATCCTGCCCAGCCCAATTGTGGAACAGAGCAAAGGACTGAAAACATCAGATAAAAAAGATTTCACTGACTGGCAGAATCAGAAGGGAGCCTTGAGATAGTGCTAAACTTTGATTAAGTTGAGCCTGGGCTCATGGAGGATAAAATTTAGAGTGTGTTTCTGCAAAATCTAATAAATATCGACAATCAGCAGAGACACTGACTTGCCTGTTTTCTTTATTACTAAGGCCAAGTTTCCTAGAACAAGGAAAGATTTTGTGCAAGAGATAAGRCAATGTATTATTGTATCACAATGTATTAGTGATACTGTGGGATGTGGATGAGATGTCCAGCCCTGCCTTGAGCTCCAAGACTGAAGTTTAGCTGACACCTGAAGAGGTCAGTGGCAGACCCTGACTGTCCTGAGGGGACACAGCAGGCCCACACAAAGTCTTTGGTGAATCTGAATTGTTCTGGCCAGGTGTACAATAGAGCTTRCAGACAAATGTCAGGGGTTTTCTGTGGTCCCACAGAGATGGGATGAGTAGAAATTTCTATTTTTTGCTGATTGTGTTTAGTCAGAAAGAAGTAGCYCACACAGAGACACGTGCAGGTGACTGTGAATGTATCAGCCTGGAGATAACAAGATTCACAGTAKGTAGAGACATCACAGCTCAGGGACAGAGGATGTGACCTGAGTAAAATCAGTCCTGTGATTTACAGCTCAAAGGTGCTCTGCAGATACAAAATCTGGGGGTGGGAGCTGGGCTCTGCTCCCTGCAGTCAGTGATAACATGACAGGACAGAGACTTAAGCTGCAGCAGGGGAGGTTTAGGTTCGACATCAGAATGAATTTCTTCACACTGGGATGGCCTGTCCAGGGAGGTGGTGGAGTCACTGCTTGTGGAGAGGTTTAAGGAAAGACTGGATGWGGCATTCAGTGCCATGKTGGTGTTGGGGGATCTCAGYGATCTCAGAGGTCTTTTCCRCCCTGATTGCTTCTGTGATTCTGAGGGGATGTTTGGAGTTACAGCATTTACATTAAGTGAGGGCTTAGGGCATTCCCTGTCCTGTTTCCCCCCTGAAGGATATCTGAGGGCTGTTTCACTGTTTAGCCCCTTTGTCACTAAAACCTTACTATAATGATATTTCTAGGAGGTGGTGTTATGTGTCCTGTAGCTCTCTCAGCCTTGGCACCATGAAAAATCCCCTCATTTCTTTCTTATTTTAATGCTTAATGCAGTTAAGTCTTTTTTCCCCAGTAGACTCAACAAAATGCAAAACTCGTTCCCCTTTTTATTTCTATTTCGTAGAGATATGTGGATATACAAATATATTGGTATTCATGAAATTGAATTTTATCTATTCTTACTTCACCCCTCATCTCTCCTCTTTCCTCCCTGTATCCATATTTATTGCATTAACTTTATCAGACAACTTTGAATTTTATTGTGCCACCAAAGGAAGAATCCATTTCATCAGTAGAGGAATGCACCAATCCTTCTGAGGGTTTTTTTCCCCATTAAGAAAAAAACATTTCCCTGGTAAATGCTTCCTTTTGGAGTGTTTCCAACAAAGGTGTTTCCTGAGGCCTGATTTTCAGCTGCTGAGCACACAGTGTTAACACCCGTATTGATATTTACCAGGACATTTTATAGCTTCTGCAGGAAGGGGTTTATATGTGTCAATTTAAAAAGATGTCATTTAACATCTTTTTCTAAAATGTTTCTATAGAACTGTATTCATCTTTCTAGACTTTATATTGAGATAACTGGCCAATGGATCAAACTCATGAGATAAATTTCTGAAAGATATAAACATGAAGAAGCAATTTGGCTGACAGAAAACCTGTGTAAGCAGGTACAAGGGTAGGCAACAGGAAACACCCTCTGCTCTGCCTGAAACCCTCACTGATTCTATGGCCRTAATCCTTCTTTTCATTTTAAAGGAATATAAATTCAAATTAGGGATGAAGTAACATCTGGTTAGCTGGTATGAAAGTCAGCATTGACCTAACCTTAGAACACAGAATGTGGGAGGCATGTCCCAGAGTTAGGCATCCCAATGTAACAATAAATGAAGCTCTCCTGATTTTCATAAACTCCAGATCTAGACTGAAAGTTGAAATTTTTGAGAGTTCTTTTGCCTTTAGCCTTAGCTCACTCGTGCTTTATAATTTTGAGACTGCCCTAAATGTTATGGATTGGAAACAYATTTTCTCAAATACACAAGCATTGTTGGTGGAAAATAAAATATAGGCTAACCCTCAGTTAATTCATAAAGAAGAATCAGAAACTATAAAGATGCATTGCAAAGCCTGGGGAGAGTATCCTCTAAGAGAGATAAAAAGACAAATCCCTAAAGGGTATAAAAGCATGAATAAAACCATTATGTTTCTGTCACTGCCACAACATGGTATGATGAAGGATGATTTCTTCAGGCTCTCCCTCCTATCTCCTTCAGAACAGGACATCTTGGTTGCTTGCTTCAGTCCTTTTGGGGTAACTCTGCTCTTCTGGTGAGTTTTGCCCTATATGTACCTGGTTTTACAAAACCCTGTCAAGACTTTGTCTCATATTCCACTCCCCTCTTCAGCCTCACATAAGGAYCCATCTGTACAATTTCTTCATAAAGGCTTTTATTTAAGGGAACAGCTCCTACACCACTGCACTTTTTTTCAAACAGCAGCTGTGCAAGGCTGGCCTCATAATTTTGTTTAGTTATCTTTATTTTGATGTGAAACATTAACTTAAATAACTCTGTTGGATTTTTTTTTGTGCATTCCTAGACAACTATATGCAAAAACCCCCCCAGCATTTAACATTACATTCATTTCTTCCATTTCCTGGATTCTAAATTCAGACTTTTCCATTTTAATCTGCCCCAGGATATTTAATTACTGTATTTTCTCATGTCTAGGCCATAACTTTTTCCTAAAGTATTTCATTACATACRTGCTAATGAAATGTGCCAAAACAATGTTTGTTTTTTTCATGGTGGATGTCTAGGATAGATGAAAAAATCTTCCTGATGGAAACTATCTTMATTGAATTTGAACATTCAAATTCAAGCTGTTTTTTCAATGCATTCTCATATATAACTTTAATCTATCTATCTCTCTATCTATCTCTCTATCCACACACAAATGCAAACATTTTAATTGCTGGGACATCTTTTCCCTTCATATTTCTGTTTTCTGATAAAAATTTGAAATTATTATTTTGCTGCTGGTGCCAGTACCTGGGGAGTTTCCTTCTCCTTCCTAAGACAAGTTGATTTGGTTTTAAATCTCATWTTACACTCATGGCTGGTGTTGAACATAACTTCTAAAGATTGTCTGAGAACTCTGTGTCCAAACAAAATAAAAAATCAGTTTATGTAATTCTGGACAACATATTCTGACACAGCCACAGAAAGGAAGGAAGAATTCACTAGTAAATCACATTTTTGCTCWATCTCTTCCTTACAGGTTATGAACAGCAACCCTCTCAGCATTGATCAGTAGACTTTAAATTAATTTTCTTTTAGAGAAAAACTTGTGCTGTCCATGGTCATGAAGGAATGGAAACAAACAGGCCCATTGTGGATGCAGGGGAAAGGAAAACCCTCTATTTCCCCTTGGAACAGTACAGAAATTATTTAGAAAAATATTGCATCCTGAAGTTTGGAGGGAACTTTATTCCTATTAGTGATAGATTCTTAAAATGTGTTCATTCTTTCCTGCAGTTTGTTCACAGATGCAGAGAACAATTACTCTCTTTCTCTGCATGTACAATTGTCTCCAATTTTTGTGTCTTTCTACTTTCAGCTTTCCAGAGGAGTTCAATTATGTCTGAAAACTTTTTACACTTTTGCAGTTTGGTTCCCCAAACTCTCTCCAGACTCTGCTTTCCCCACMACAGATACACAGTAATTGCATAACACTGATGTTATTCTGCTGTTTTTCAATTCTAATTCTGTGCTGCCATACTTCAAAATACCAATTTGTTTTTCAACATCTACAGYGTATATGGAATAAGACTGTACTGTTAGCCAAGCTGTCCAAACTGATTTGCTCCTTTTCAGGCATTTTTGGTATTTTAATCAGTTTAGTTCCTTACAGTGGATACAAACATTCTCTTTTTTTTTTTTTTATTTTACAGTCTCCCTATTTACCACATCCCTTCTGCTCATTAAATTCTTCCTGGTTTTTATAATTGAATCATTAATAGTATCTCTGTTGGATCATGACAGCTTTCCTTGTGGTTGATATTTTCAGTGTATCATAGCTGACCCAGAGTGTGGCTGACAGTGACYCTGCTCTGGAATAAAAATTAAATGGGGGTGCCAACTCCTATTATAGATAGTTTACTTGAGAATATATATGTTCAAAATAACTACTGCTAAGTCGTGATGAATGAGAATGGAAAATGCAGAACCTTACAAAARGAGATGGGTTGTTTTAACAGAGAATAAAGTAAAAAAGCCATCTGGAGATATAGAAATAGAGTGAAATAAGTGATATTAGCAATGMTGTTATTAATAATTCAAATTGTTAGTCATGCAAACTGGTTATGCAGGATGGCACCATGAATTACCATGTACAGGGAAATATTGCCCTGAAGAAATTCTAGTCTGGATTTAATGATAATCTGTAGATAAATTTAAGTACAGCAGCACACAGAACAAGGTTGTTTTGTGAAAAAAAAAAAAAAAGTCAATGAAGGAGAAAAAGCCTAAGGGAAGRTATGGGAGGCTGGGGACTGCCTGAGAGGAAGATGGGAGATGAAGGGAATGCCAAATGAAGGGAGTCCCAAGGGCTGGAAAGAGAACTAGGGACAAAAGTCCTATTCCCTGATATCCCTCCTAGCATGAGAAAGAGTATTTGAGAGGAAAATCTATCCTTGATTTGAGTTACATTTTAATATATTTGATGGTTAAAGGTGTATTTTTCTGCATGCCTAGACTCTTGTTTTCTCTGGGAGGAAACATCTTCTGCTCACAGAGAGAAAAAAAATACACAGAAGCAAGAGGAAAGCTGCAAAGTACTGCAAAGAAAACCACAAGCAACAGAGCTTCAAGGAGGATAACTGGTTCATCCAGACCTTTCTAGTGCAGGTTGAGCACATGGGAAAAATAAACCATCACAGTTAAGTGCTCTGTGGAGGAGAGGAGGAAACTTTGGCAACTGAATCCCATAAGCTTGAGCCCAACCACAGTCAGCATCAATACTGACCTGGGGAGCTGAAAGGTTCCTTTTTCCTCCCACATTGACCCAGTTAACCTGTGTTGATTTCAGACTACAAAAGAGTYCTTATTAAGATGAAAATGCAGGTCATGTTAAAAATCAAAATTAAAGACAAAGTTATTTTTTTYAAATCCTGAAAAATTAAAAGAAATTTTCTTGAGGCAGTAAAGAATTAAAAGCACAACTTCTCCCAGCAAGGGGAACACACCAGAACAGGCACCAGGCTGGACCAAAGACACCTTTCATCTCTCCTGTACCGCACTGCTACTAAAAAATCAAAATTAAAGGTGAAAAGATGAAGAGTTTCCAGACAAAACCAGAGTAACTCTGAAAGCTCACAGCTAGTGCTCCCTTTCTGGAGATAGCAGTGTCAAACTCTTTCACCAACACTGAATTAAATAGTCTTTGAATAAAACATGTGAACAACATCAGGAACAACAACTGAACCCCACAGGAGTCACTGCATCACTGGGCTACAAAATCAAGCTGCTTTTCCCTGTGTCTCCCACTGCCCTCATGAATTTTGCACTGCTGAGCACAGCACCCAGCTCCTGTGTGTGCCTCCACACACAACTACACAGTCCACAGGCAGGGCTGGGACAGACAGCAGCACTGAGGGAAATATTGATTCCTTCTAGAAGTGCTGCTGATTTTTCTGCTCTACAATAATCCCCCACACAGGACCCCAATGTGTGTCCAGACTTTCCTCTTACATTGATTTACTTTTCAGATTTCAGCTACAATAAGGGGAAAGATTCGTATTTTCTAAGCATTTCCTCCCAACTTCATTAGATTGAATATTTCAATATTTTTTTAATTGGCATTTCCAATTAATCTGTTTCTCAGAAGCATCAGCCTCTCTCTATACATGGTTTATTTGAGTGCTTCATGCTGAGAGAATATGCAAATAACTAATTTAACCTCATGTTAATCCAGCAGAGGTGGACTGCACTCAATATTTTATGTATTTAATGTTGTTTTTGGTGCCTGCATTTCTTATGGAAACAGATCACAGGACACTAAGTGCTGTGAGTAAATGTTTGAGTGATATTGTATTTGAATTACTCCATTCCATACTGTATTGGTCTATTGAATAYCCAATCCAGRAAACAAGCCTTGGCTCTATGTTCAGTCTTTGTTTCCATATTGATGGGTTTTTAACTGTCTCATTCTTTTGTAATCTTAGAGCAACCTGTTTATTAATTTATTTAATATTATTTTATATATCAATAATCTTGAGCAACCTGATTATTTATTTCTTTTATAATGCCACTCAGAACATTACTGTCTTATCCTTGACTTCATGGAACTGCAGGGAAATCTCTGGTTTCTAAAATTTAACTCCATTAGTGCTGGTCAAAACTTTCATTTTCCAATCAGTTTTTTTTAAAACAGGTAAATTATGTAGACATACTAAGACTTGCACATAAATATTTCCATTAAAATATTTTTTAAGATGTTCAATGGTCATTGATTTAGAAATGTTGGATCAAAAATAAAAATAATCTAAACACGCACACATGCACACATACTCTGAAGATGTCAAAATCTAGAAGCAATTTTCCAAAATGAATACTATTCCCAGCACACATTCTAAATAAATATGTATTATCATTTTATGAGTAGAGCAGCATATTTCTCCTGTAATACATTTTTTCTATGCTGGCCAATAAGTTTCTGCAAGATTATGTTTTACAAATAAACTAAAAACTATTTTTGACATAAATTTTTATTAAACAAAACTTATGTGGTATACATTGCAGTATTAAAAGTTATCTTTATGCTCTTAAATACTACAAGCAGTAGCCCAAGAGATAGAATGTTCTTTAAATATTTCTTTYGCTATTGTCTTTTGACCTCCTGTTTTCCTCCTGCCTTTTTAAAATACTGAATGCTTTTAAAACTTGAACATTGTAGAATCCTGCAAGCAAAGATAAGGAAAGTGAATGTTTATTTGGAAAAAGGTAAATGTCAGTATTTATAATAAGGATAATGAAGTGCTTTAAAAAGGGAAGTAATCATTCACATTCCAGCTCAAAATCAAACTTCTGCATAACAAGTAGGTGTAAGAACATTTCCCCATCTTCCTTGTCATGGTCATCTTGTTTCCACAGCTTTTATTATTGTTTTCCACATATCTGGGACTGGCATCAGGTAGTGCCAGAGCCACCTACCAAGGCATGTCCTGCAGATCTCATCATATGAACCTGTCATATCATCTGCAAAGCAGCTAAATTTCTGTGGCATTCACATTCTCTGAAAAAATTCCTTTGCCCAGGGTTTTTCTCCTGGGAAGCTGAAAGGCAGCAAGAGAGGCCTCAGAGAAAGAGGAAAACAATTCTTATCTCATTTGCTTCTCCTGTGTTGTGCTCATGTGGAATGTGTTTGGAGATTGTTTACCCACAGGTGATTGTTYCATTGGATTCTGYTGKGAGTTGTTTYCACTCTKTGGCCAATCAGGGCCAAGCTGTGTTGGGACTCTGGAGAGAGTCASGARTTTTCATTATTATCTTTTTAGCCTTCTGTAAGTATCCTTTCTGTATTCCTTAGTATAGTATAGCATTCTTTAATATAATATAATATAATATAATATAATATAATATAATATAATATAATATAATATAATATAATATAATATAATATAATATAATATCATATCATATCATATCATATCATATCATATCATATCATATCATAAAGTAATAAATTAGCCTTCTGAAAACATGGAGTCAAATGCATCATTCTCTCCCCTCGTTGGTGGACCTGCATTTACAATAAATTTCCATGTGTTCTTCTTCACATTAATGGCAATCATTTTCAGCATAATATTCCCTTTGAACTCTCATATATCTGATAAGACTCAAAACAGGTAATTCTGCATTGYAGGACTTGGGTATTCACCAGCAGTTAAGGTGGAAGAATGACAATGGGAGTGGACAGGCAGGCACCAAAAAAAAACACAGGCAAAAAGTAGAACTCTCCAATTTTGCTTTGCCATAAGCTTCAAATGCAGAAGCACCAAGTTCATCTCTGTAAGGATTCCAAAGCCTTTAGTCCACATGTTTGGTTTAAACTGGTTTTGGTTTTTTGTTTAAACTGWTCACAGTCACGTGGAAGGAATAGAAGGGATGTATCTGGTTTAACAACTTTGAAGGTTTGGGTTTTTTTAATATAACTCTCATGTTTACATGAACCACCAAAGCAATTTGACATTCATTCTTTCAGAAATGTGTTCCAAAGCCTTAATCCTACAAACATGTAAGTGATTTATTTATTCCTGAGGGTAGAGTGCACAGAGGGATAGACATTCTCTACATCAGAAAGATACAAAGGGCCACAACCATGCYTTGAATAAATTTTCAATGATTCATTTGTTTTTAAAAATTAAAGGAATGTATTCCCCTGGGAGAATGAGACACATCTATAATCCAGTAGGAGCAGGCAGCCTTGGCTTTGTAAGTGATAGATTCTCATCAGGGGAGCTGCAGTATCTCACCTTTCTGCATTTTTGTTTTTTCTCAAATGCAAAATAAAATGCAGAGTCCTAAATCCCTGTCCCTAACCCTTAGGCTAATGCATTTTATTTGTACAGGCTGTATGCAGGCACTCAATTAGCACAGAACAGCTGATGAGACCCAACTCATTAAGTCATGCTAACTCAATTGTGCCCAAGTTCATGATGACTTGTGAGGTTCACTGGCACTGAATTTCTGCTTGAGACACAAACTCCTCGATAATAATAAACAGCAGTGAATAAAATGTTCACATGTACAAAATCCTGACCTGTTTCTCATGCTCTGRGGAGTCTCCATCTGAACCAGCCCCCTCAGATGCTCACTGCTATCAGGGAAGGTCCTGTCAGCTGGTTGAAAGAGCTGGGTGTCTCATTTCCATTCCCACACACAGGCACCTGCAGTGTTTGGTATCTGGTTGGCTCTCATGTGCCTGTGCTTTCTGTAGCAGGAGTCAAGGGCCAAAAACCCAAAAACAACTCTGTGTGGGGGCAACTGCATGAAGATCTGCATGCTGCTGTGTCACCAAGYGAAGGGGTCTGCTCCTCCTACGCATCCAGTACTGTCTACTGCCAGAGACAGGACAGTGGATTTAGTGGATCTTTGATCTGTCTGGATGGAACTCTTTCTCATTTTCCTATTAAAATGGCAATGGAACTGAGTTGTTACATATCCCATAATTTTCTATGAATTAATTCTCTGCTGCGATATGTTTATTGGGCAGAGTGTCTCAGGCAAGGATTTACTGTTTGGAAAAAGTTTGCAGCAGGAGCACAGACAGCAAAGCACCTGACTGGCAGGGTTTGGGTTGTGAACCAGCCAACTGAGACCATGGCCTGAAACTCCTCCTGAAACCTTCCTCCAGCCATTCTCCTTCCCGTGCCTTCTGCCCCCTCTTCTGGCCCAGCATCCACCATTCTTCACTTGTCCCCAGCAGTCTGCTCACCCAGTCTGGACCACACAGTCACAGAGTCCTTCTGTGTCCCTGTGGCTGTGTCCCTGTGGATGTGTCCCTGTTCCTGTGTCCCTGTGGCTGTGTCCCTGTGGCTGTGTCCCTGTTCCTGAGTCCCTGTGCCTGTGCCCACTGTTCATCCCACTCTGGGTCCTTCCTGACAGTCTGTGCTGCTACCCACAGCTCCTAACTCAGAGTGGGCTTCACACTGCTGGGTTAGGAAGAATCCTCTTCAGCTCTGCCAGTTATACAAAATACAWCATTTTCTGTCYCTCAGGTTTATTTTGTCCCATCTCCTSGGTGAAACAAGCTCCYTGCATAGTTAATTCATCCTCACTCTTTTCCTATCCTGGCAAACACCTTCCGTATCCCCCTCTTATTTGGACCCCATTCCTCTTTATTCCAGGAATGGTTTGGTTTTGGATGTTTTTCCCCCAGTTACATGCACTCATATTTTCTCTGCTGATATTTTTTGTTTATAGCTGAAAACTGAAGTCTAAGTGCTGTCTCAAGATTTTCCACCACATTTCTAATTGTTATTATCTACTTCTCATTTTCATTTTGCTGCTGCTAGAACTAAGGCCACATGAAGAGGGACTTTGTAGGAGAATTCAGCTAAGCTTTGTTTTCTTGGATGAGCAATACTCTTGCTATAAGTGCCTGTCATTGCAAGCCTTTAGAAAATATATCATGAAAACAGGGAGTGACTGGGGAAAACTAGAAACAAAATAAAAGAGTACAAGTACATCTGCCTCTAGTTTTAGAATTAGAAATTGAGGAAAAGCCCTTATAAAATACATCAAAAGACTTTTATTTAAGTGATTTATTTGGTTTAGTATAAGTGATTTATTTGGTCTATTTTTMTTCTAGGCTTTCAGTGTTATAAATAACAGCAAGATCTCTTTCAAACAGAAATACAACACACACCTTGCTAAGACACAAACTTACCCAATTCTCATGTAGGAGAGATGAGGTGCTGCTGGATGTAATTCATAATTCTGGCACACTGTCAAGTATTTCTGCAAAAATAACACTTGGAAACATTAATTTACAGCTTTGGAAGTTAAAGGGTAGTTGCAAGTACAGAAAAGAGTTACTTCTCTTCCAAAACTCATCCAAATTCCTGCTGTAGTCCTATCACAAGCCCCACAATGTCAGATTCTCACATAACATGTCCATTATCATCCAAGGTGCTCCCTGCTTCCTCACCCAGGAGTGGAAGCTGTGTTGGATTCAGCCACAGCATTGGGACAACATGGGAGCACATACAGGAGGAAAAGCAACAGCATCTCTCATGGGAGAACAACTCCCTGTGCCAGCTGCTCCCTGATGGAAAATTACATTAATTATGCCCCTGTGGGGYATGCAAAGCTGCTTTTACTTCCCTG
The DNA here is from genome assembly GCA_014549065.1 of Cardinalis cardinalis. Taxonomy (NCBI): domain Eukaryota; kingdom Metazoa; phylum Chordata; class Aves; order Passeriformes; family Cardinalidae; genus Cardinalis; species Cardinalis cardinalis. Next base: position 2,281,807 of record JACDOX010000021.1, read on the forward strand.
TCTCTCACACGCGCCCAGAGTGAGAGGCACAGGGTAACCTTGTTCTCTGAAGCCTCTTCTTAGAACCAGTTCTCGAACCAGTTCTTTCATCTATTCAAAATTATTCCTGCCTGGAAATAGGCAGTTTTTTCCCTCTCATTTCAAGTTATTAAAAAACCACAATTAATACTGCCCTAGAGCTTTTTTTTTACTATTTCATTTGAAAATGAAGGAATTAAAAAAGATGATTTCAGAAGAAGCTTCTGACCCATGCCTGGAAGTGTTCAAGGCCAGGTTAGATGGGGTTTGGAGGAACCTGGTCTAGTGAAAGTTGCCCCTGACCATGGAAAGGGTTTGGGACAGGATGATTTTTATGCTCCCTACCAACCCAAATCAGTCTGTGATTCTGTGATTCTGTTCTCACTCTGGACAATCTCCAAACCCAAGAATTTAATTCCTTTTCTATGCTTTCATTTAACAGAAGAAGGGGTTTCAGTTGTTCCCGAGAAAACCAAACTTATTTTGCCCTCATGTATCTGGATTATTTTGACATCACATTAGAGGAAAAACCTGAAGCTCAGCCACATTGCTGGACACAAGAAATTCTGCCAGGTGAGCATCATAGAAAGAAAGCAAGAATCACAAGTACAACTTCTCACAAGTCCAGTGGCTATTTCCTGCACTCCAAAGAGTTTTTCTGCACTTCAAGCCTGAAATGCGATTACTGTTTTCTGGAAAAGTTACTTTTTGTAGTTCATTAACAAGGTGAACTGGCTCATAAAGACCATAGAGATGCTTTGGTGAAAGAAATAATCTAACGAGGTTGATGTTCTCAAAGATTGTGTTGAGCTAAAGAGGAGCAGCCTGAGTGAGTTTCTCATTTTSTCAAGCATATGACAAATGTGTGTAGATTTTTCTTTTTTACTAGTTGCCTTGAAAAAAATAAACAAAATATGAGTTATGCTGATAATTTTTTTCTTTATTTTCTTAGCAAATTTAAAGTAAGTTTGAACACCTTTTTCCCAGATAAAGTTAAATAYTTTCTCTTTGGATGTCTTTTAAAAATGGGTGTCAATGTATTTTCAGATGAAACTATTTTAAAATACTAATGGAAACACTTCAGTAAAAAATGTCAAAATGAAGACATTTATTTTCCATTCTTTCTTCCTATGATGACATTTGGAGACAAAATTAAAATGGGAAATGAACTGTGCTTTCTTAGCTTATTTTGTTATTGCCTGACACATGAGTTTACACCTTTTTTCCACCATTGGAAGGCCTCTGAGGATGAATTTTCCACAAAGCAGATTATAGAGGAGAATCCAGCCAATGTATCTGAGAAAATATGTTCTGGTGGGAGCAGAATAGAAAAACTCAAAGAGAGCAGAGACCTCTGCTATGTAGAACATTTCTAGATAATCACAAGCAAATACCATATAAATGTGATTAATTTCTTACAAAMTGATACACTCTGAAAAATTGAATCAAACCCTACTCGAATGAAATCTCCTTAGCAGCTTTACCTGTTCAGTTTATTTGATGGTGAGCTAAACTGCAGATTAGGAGCATATGCACTTCCCATGCTCAAAGGCCATGCTGAGGTGAAATAAGTACCTTCATAACCTGATATTTAGATTTGAAGAGAGTGTGACAGGGAGAAAACAGAACCAAAAGCCTCAAAGGAACAATAGAGCTTGTTTCCAAAAATATTGATCGAARCTTTGCTGTTTGAAGTCAGCTTGGCTGAGGCAGGTGGCTGATGAGCTGAAGGATCGTGCACTGTTTTGACAGGAAGGCAAACATATCAGTTTAAATTTAACAATCCCTCTACTCCAGTTGTCATTTCAAATCTTTCTTATGCCATCGACCTGACATTAGATCAATAAAATTATGACATTTTATGGCACATCAGTGACATAGCACAATATTGATTGAAAATCCTAGAGGATGGAAAAATACCAGAAAGCATATTTTACATATGTGGGTTTTCTTTGGGTTTTTGGGTCTTTTTCTGTAGTGATGACCTCTTTTACACCAAAGGCATTAGCTGGTTTCATCTTCATCGTATAACTTTATTTAGTAGTTACTGACTTTTTTTAGAGGATCGTTTCTGACTGAAGAAACTTTGACTAGCCCTAAAGGAGGCCAGTTAGCTGAACTCATTACTTTTTGTCTGAATATACACCTTGAAAAGTATTTGTTCTCCTTGACTGTTTTACTACAATCTTATTTTCATCTTTCTATTATTTCAGTACGTGAGAAAGCATTATTACAATTTTTCTTGAAGTGTAGCTCGATTCTCGCTCTATGCATAAAACTAAATCTTTATGAATGATGCCAGAAGGTATGTTAAAATGTTACATTTTCAACACTAGTCTCAAAATCTAAATGGGAAAAAAATAATCTTATTTGAAGGCTGACCATAAAACTCCCTCTTCTCAAGACAGCCTAAACTACTGCAAGTTTAGAAAAGTACACTAAAAAAACCCAACTTTGTTAGACAATATCTGGCACAATATAACTAAATGCAGAAAAACTTTTTTTTTTTTTTTGTGAGGTTTAGAAGGTGTAACAGTACCAGAGGTTATATTTGGTGGAATCAAAAAATTGATTTCCRTTACCCTGGGCTTTTTTGTAATTGGAAAGAGTGCAGCAGTGTCCACATTTTGGACATTGGGGGGTTCTGTCTATGGCAGCAGCATTTCTATTATCTGTGTAATTACCCCATAAGTTTCTCTCCCAAGAGCTGATGGGGAATGACGGGTGCTTAGTCGTGTCATTTGCATAACCTACTGTGGTCATATGCATTAGAAAAAATTAAACACATCTATAGACAGCACTGGCAACTTCATCCAGCCCCATAATTACTGACCCTGGAGTGTCTAGCACAGCTCTAGCCATCTGGTCCAATGAATCCCTGCTTGGATCACTGTCCAAATAAAGCAATCTTCCACTTCATATTATTTCTAGGAGAGATATCCCCTTAGAGGGCAACATTCCCATCTGCACACTAAGGATCTTCTGAGTGAGGGAATAGTCATTGAAGAACYGATGTGCCAGAGTAGATTGAGACTGAAATTATGGATTTGAAAATTTTCCTGCAGCTATGCAGAGCTTGACTTGAACCACTCAAGGTYAACCATGTGTTTCTCCATGGTAACTCTTCTTCTGACCAAAACAGCAGGTAATTTTCAGTATGAAAACACCAACTGTGGCTCCACAAGAGGCTGAAGCCTAAAATGTAGCAGATCAAGAGAGCATTCCAGGGAAAACCACCTTTTTCTTGTACCCAAACTCTCAGTGTTTGCTACTGGCTAGTGCCAGAGACAAGAAGCATAGATATTGGATTTCACCAAACACTTATGTTCTCAAGATGGATTCCTCCAAAGGGCTCCATGGAGGTCAAAAAACAGAGATAGCTGAAACTAAATTGAACTCTTGATTTGAAAAAATGGAAAGTGCTATATCGATATGTTCCTGTCATATGTGTGYGCATTATTCATGTCCCTGTACAGATGCATATTTGTATTATTCTTACAGCACTTTAAATGACCTGTCCATGGTGAAGGACCTTGAACTTGTTGAACCTCACTGGGTTCTTGCAGTTCCACTTCTCTAGCTTGGCCAGGTCCCTCTGCATGGTTGTTTCTTTCACTTGTGTCACCTGTCCAGGCTAAGGAAGAGTGGAAAGAATCTCTCAACCAAGAGCAGGCCCAAGGGCAAGGTGACAGTGAGGAAGAACTGTCCCAAAGGGAAGAAAAGAGAGATCAAGAGCAGTCCCAGGGGAAAGGGGACAGAGACCAAAGGCTGAGCTGTGCTGCAGGAGAGCAGGCACAGGTCTCACCCAGGCACACACAAGTCCATGGCCTCCACAGGCTGCAGGTTGTGCACCAGCAACATCCCTCCCACTGTGGAGACTGCAGCATGGTCAGAGAGAGAGAAACAGATAAACTTTCCCAGGAATTGTTCTGGGGAGTTTTGAGAAGGCTGAAAGAAAGAATGAATACAATCTTGCAGCTGGTGTTTTGAAGARTTGTTTTCTCATAAGGTGTTTACCAAAGAGTGYTTTCYTAATTAGCCAAYGGTGATGGTGTGTTGATTGAATGRCCAATCAGGTCCACCTGTGTTGGGACAGTGTGTAAAAAGGAATGGGTTCYTAAYAAAATTWTTATTAGCCTCCTGAAGAGATCTGGGTGGCCCTCAGCCTGCTCAGCATCCCACAGCAGCAGCACAGGTGGAGATCCCAGGAGAMAGGAGGTTGGTGTGTGTGTGTRTGTCTCAAACAGCCACAGCTGCATGGCCATGGAGTCAGCCTTGGTAATAACACACAAGAGCTGCTGGGAGTAACCCAGCACTGCAGGGAGCAGCATAACAAGAGAAACTATGCTTGGAGGAGGGGCTCATGCAGAGGGAGAACCACACTTTTCAGGGACAAACATCTTTCTTTCTAGTCCCTGGAAAGAAGCACAACACAGGACACGAAAAGGGCAGCAAAGAAGCCAGGAAGGGAGCGTGGACTGCAGGGCAGAATCAGACCACTTAAGAGCCTTGACTCCTCTGACCCATTTCCAGAAAGGTCTGGAGGAGCAGGCTGTGCAWGACAACAAATTTGCATAGAAAGCAAGAAACYTTTCTYCAGGGCAGGGAAAACCCTCCATGTAAAGGAGCCCCCTCAATTCCAAGCCGTGCTCCCAGGACCCTGGAAATCCCATCTGGATGAAGGCTTGAACCAGGAATGAGACCACAATCAGCTGGATCRACACTGGAACCATGCCTGCTGATCTCTTTTGCTCTCTCTCTTTTTTTCTCTTGCCTTCTCTCCCTGCCTCCCTTTAACCCATCTCTTCTTCCCTCCCTTCCCTTTCTCCCAAACCCYCTGACAGGTATAGGTAGGCCAGCTTAAGGACTAACATAGCCATAGMCATGCCAATTATGTAATTTATTACTAAAACTTGGTGAGATTTTGCAGATCAGACCCTGTGACTTTTGTTGTTCCTTTAGATCATGAGCATTTATGAGTCTTGGCTGCTTCCTTYCCCCTAAGGGTGGATTCACAAGGAGGTGGCTTCACCAGGGACACACTAATCAAAGTTCTGTCTCAAGCAGCTTTCCTTGAGGTGTGTTTGGGAATCTCCTGGACCAGTTTGTCCAGCTAGCTGGTAACATTCTGCAAGCTGCATTTCCCCCTGWATTCAGGGACTAACTGGTTCAGGAATGGTTAAGCTCTATTCGCATCAATGTTCTTCCTGGATGGATTTTCCACTTCTGTGRCAAGCTCTTAATGCAGAAAAATTGCTTTTGTGCTGCTTCTAGGAGTTTATTTTTCTTTCCTAGCTCAGGCTCTCCCATTCTATGCTCTTGGTTCTTTGTTTATAATCTAGCCTGGCATGGCTAATAATGGCTGAATTGCACATAAGTAAAATCCATGCAAAATGGAATGAGCTATTGGTTATGGCCGTATGAAACAGAGGTCTGAAAACACCAAGTTAACATGGAAATTCCTCATTGCAGAACTTTCCATATATTTTTGGGATTTTTTTTCCAGAGGAAATTTGGTTTTACTCCTCTGATGGAAGGAGACATGAACTAACATGGGGGTCAGAAGAAGGGGATGAGAGAACCCAAACCCAGAGAGTGTTAGTGGAAACTTCTTACATGAAATTATTCCTTATTTGCCAAGACAGAAGATGTGTAAAACTCTGCTGTCTACTCATGAGAATTTTAAGACTTTCATGTCCCTGCCCAAACAGACAGATTTTTTCTGTAGTGATGCCACCTGCCTACATTTGTCTTTTCACCTTTGATATCTTCTTCCATGTAATGCTTCCTCCATATTTGGCTGAGTTTCAGTTGCTGTTTCTCCTCTCTGGGAGTTTGATCAGTGACACTGACAGAGAGTGGAGCTCAGCCAGTAAAGAGGAACATGATTAACAAACCCTGAGAAAGGACATGATGAGCTGTGCCACATCAAGAGTTTGTAATTCCCCCCAAGAGATTTGAGTAAGAAGAGAAACTGAGAGTGACCAGAATTAGGATCACCAGGTGTGTTGCCAGTAACCCAAGGGAACACAGAGGATTCTGTACCTTCCACTTGCCAGTTCCTTYTCCTTTGCAAAACCAACAGATTCACCTTTAACTATTGAACCATAAAGAAAATGTCACTGAAGTGCTACCATGGCTGTGATTTCTGTGTGATTATTTACTTATTGCATGAAAAAAGGAAGCTAAGTTTTTAACCCACATCCACCAGTCACTTTTCTAACCCAGGGTATAATTTCATAAAACTGTCCTCCTCCCAATGGACTCAATTGTGATAGACTCCTAAGATCCTTCAATAGCAAAGCACTTAGTCAAATGGATTTGTGTAATTATACACAGGCAGAAACAAAAGTTATGTCCAAGGATTCAAAGAACAGGAACAACACACTGAGCATGCCAAACCCTGTGATCCCTGTTAGGGAGCTCGACACTGTTCATGGGGAGGGAAACAAAGAGATGCTCACTCAATTCCTGTCTTTCCTCAGCCAGACTCAAACTCAGGAGCCAGGCTTTACATTTTTATATAGGCTTAACACAGGCACAAGCCCTGCCAAGAAAATAGGGTGAAATTCAGTCACTGTTCATCATCAAGTTAGTGATGAAGCTCCCACTGATTCGTCTAGATCACAATTTCTTCTCTGAACTTTACTGCTTTATCCCACTGATAGGATTAGAACAAAGAGAGCAGAATGTCAATGCCTGATTTTATAACCAGACCAACTTTGGCTGCCATAGCAGCTGCTTTTTACCTGGCCATCAAGTTCAGGGCAGATATAGGAGTCAGCAGGCTCAGGGAAGTGACCTCTGTCTTATTCTTGTCCCCAAAGGTGAGCAGGCTCAGTGACCAGCCATGGTTCATCTCACAACCTTTCTGTCCGTTTCTTTACAGTCTAGATCAAACAAAATATGAGCCACACAGTAAAGCTGGAGTGGATTTGAAATTGGACTGTACAAGTTCACCCACCACTTATAAACCATCTGAAAGGGTGCCATTTTTCCTCAGCACTTGACTGTACATTTATCCAGAAAATAAATGCACTAACCTCAGGTCAGTTAGAACAAAAATTCTCCTTTTAGGAAGCATATCTCACATTGAACTCTCATTCACAGTTTGTATTTAAAAGCAAGGAATCCTGCTTTTATGTGGCTGCCTGGACAGGGAGTACWTTTAAATGGATCATGAGGATATTTTCTCACAAAACATTTGACTGAAATACTAGTGGGGGGATTTTAAGGAACTGCATGCTGAAGCTGCTCCTGTGGTCATGCAAGAGAATTTTCTCTGAGGTACTGAAACATTTAGCAATGTGAGGACAACATGACATATTTCCCTGTTATACCATTCCTTTGGCATCTGATTTTGACCACAGAGACACAATATGGATCCAAAGATGAAACTTGTGCCTGACTCATTAGCACAGCCATTTTCATGTTCTGAAAATATATTGTCTCTGTTTCTTATGGCAGCTGGATGGCTGCCACTGACAAGCAGTTGCTTATGAAAATCATTTCTCCACATGTTCTTAAAATAGAAAAAGCAAAATATACACTGGCAGAGTTTTCATTTCAGACATTTAAATCTCAGGGCAACACTGCAGCTTAGTGAACAAGACAAGGCACATGTGTAATATGCTATAGCCCACATTCTGTCCCACTGGCAATTCATTTTCTATCATGATGCCTTTTCCATTCCAGTTAGTGGTGTGAACAAATAGGAAAAAGGCATCAAGTTATTTACTGGATGTGAYTCAGAAAGCAGAATCAAATTTCACAGCCAAGGAAGGACAAATGGGAAGCTGATAAGGAACAATTTTCTTGGGACTTTGTGCTGAATGATGGTTTCTTCCAGACCTGTCCCTCCTCTGGTCTCACAGATCCATTTATTTCATCTGATTTACCTTACTCTTTTCACTTCTTACCTTGTCTCTTCAATTTGCACTAAATTCAGGCCTGTGAGATATATTACAGCAGCTGATTCCTTTGTTATTTTTCACCTGAATGGAGAGACAAATGCTGAGCATAGAGGGGGCAAAAGGAGAGAGGTGCTGCTGTGCACACACTTATCAGAGCCTGCTACAGCAGACACAAATTATTTCCCAAGTTAATTAACACCTTTGTTATTCTATCACCGCCCAAAAAAGGTAAAATTCAGGAATGATACAGACCATCTATGTAGAATGTTTAAGGATTTCCTTGTCCTCATCCTAGAACAGTCTCAATAATTCAGTTTTTAACTTGTTGGACACCATGAGATTGGTTATCCCTTGGGYACAAGAATAATAGATATTATTAATAATAATTAAAGCTTTTAAAGCTTTCTGCAAAAATATAGCTGCTATAGAAACATTAAGCTGTTCATATATATGCAATCATTTTTGCAACTAACTTAATTTGAAAATAAGAAAGTCCATACATGGAGGAGGTTAATTTTACAAGAGTTAGTTGTTTTGTTGGGGTTTTTGTTGTTGTTATTGTTGTTGTTGGGGTTTTGGGGTGTTTTGGTTTTGGGGTTTTTTTGTATTGTTTTGGTTTTTTTCTTTTAATAAAATTGACACCTGAACATATTTTATTTACTTATTAACTTACAGATAACAGGTTGCATTTAGGACTGAATTTTTTCATACAACTCTTAAATCAACCTGGGTTTGCAGCAGAATATGGCTGGAGCAGCACAAAGTGAATCACATCCATAATTTGTATAGTTCCTTAGGGAATCCTCGCTGCATTTCAAGGCCATTGGCAAAGCACTGGTGTAGGGAGTATCAAATGCTTTGCTGGTCATTATTTCTGTCTATCAGCCTGTTAACAGATAATTTTGGTGGGAAAATTAATTCTGGAAAATCCTCAGAAAAGGTTKATGTATCTTTGTCTATGTTCAAGAAATAGGTTTGCACTTTTAGGTACAGCAGCATCTGAAAACAAAAGTGCATGTGGATGGGTACTTCATTCCTTCCTCCACCTCCATATTTGAAACAAGAGTGACACACCAGCAGAAAAGAAATTTCAATTCTCTGGTGGAGTGGGATRTTGCTTTTGGAGAATGATGAATGTGGTGAGCTGTGACTGAAAATACTACACTGAAAGAATTAAAATGCATCAARGACAAGATTTCTTCTATTTCCTCTACCATTATTTCTAGGACGAGAAATTGAATCTTAGTAAAGCTTTTAGGTAACCCTAAATTGTAATATTTAATTTTGTTTTCCCTGTTTTATTTTGCTTTTAATACTAGATTTCAGTTCACAAAAAAAGTTTGAAAATATCTMAACCCATCTCAAGGTCATCTCTAACACTGCTATCACAATTCACAGAGCCTTTGGAAAGAATTCTTTTTGGGCTGAACAAATCATAATTTGTCATCTCAAGTTTTACAGCCATCTGTTTGAAGAAGCATTAAATCTACACTATTTTTATCCAGCAACTACAGCATCTATTTTTATTTTGTTGTGTTTTACAGGAGCTCTATTGTTAGCTTTATCAAAGCCTCTCAAGAGCTTTAAACTTCAGATTACTTTTTATTTTTAACTTTCTGAATTGCTACCTGTTCTTAATTTACTTTAATTTCTCTGTTATGAAGTAGCTCAATATGTTCAGACTGTCTGGTTTCTTTAAATCTTAGAGATGACCTGTTTCCATTTGATACATATTTATGACTTTCTTTACATATAATGTTTGAAATGAAAATTTAGGACCCAAAATTACATTTCTCTATCACGTCACAGTTTGGAGCAGATGCAAAGATGGATTAGTACATATTCCAGTATATCTCAGTTTCTTTTGACTCTGTGGGTTGACACTAAGAAACAAGGAATGTACATCAACCTTCCACCAAACAAATCTTTATTTTTTCATAACATAAACATCAGGAGGGTCAWTTTCTTTTAAAGAAGCAGATGTCTRYACCAAACACAAGAGCTGGTTTGSTTTGTAGGAGAGAAGGAGAAGGACTTCTCTTCCCTGAAGAGGAGGAAAAAAAGGAATAAAAGGAAAATTAATAAAATAAATAAACACCAAATTAATTCACCAGGTGTTGGAAAGATTATGTCAAAAGTATATTAAATATATTACTAATAAGTACTCCTTTCTATTCCTTTCCTATTTTAATTTGACTGGATAAAAACTGTCTTAAGACTGATAATAAAATGTACTGGCCCTGAAAAACAGAAAGCAGCTAAATGTAAAACTCTGAGACTTCTGGTGCATACCAGGTTTTTAAACAAAATCATAAATAAAATATATGGAATAGATCAACCAGTAAATTAGCACCGAGTGGGGCAGCTGAGTGTAGTGAAAACTSCAATGCCAATAAAGCCAATGACAGTTTTGACATTGGTTTTAGAGGGACCAATAACTCACCTTAGAGTACCCATATTTCAGACAGTACTCTCTGAGAAAAAATTGATTAATTTAAATGAAAAATTCTGGTTTGAATTCAAACTCACCAAAACTGATGTATGATTTGATGAAACAATTCAGATTCAAATTCTAACATTTTTCTTTCTGAACACTTACAAATGTACAAAGGGGGATATAAACAGTGCAAGGGTTGCTGGCCTGGGCTTTTACTGACTGAATAGTACATCTAAATTCTTTTAGATCTACTTCTTTTAGATTGCTCATCTTAGGTCCTGTGCAGGAGTAACAGTTGGACTCAATCCTTGTGGGTCCTTTCCAACTGAGCATAYTCTGTAATTCTGTGAAACYATGTCTAAAAGAAGCTTTWTATTTAGTATAAACATAAAATTAGCGAGAAAAAGATCCCCAAAAGAGATGAGCTGGGTGGTCATTTCATTTTGAAGGCCAGTGGCTAAACTCCTGGTAAATAATTCTTCTCAGCAGGATGACATTGGGGCAGTTCAGCCTCAGTTTCTGGAGACCAGCTTGGGCCAGTGTCTGCTGAATGTGAAGAGCCAGGCACTCATCTGGCATAGGAAACTCTACTGAGGATGCAAAAAGAAGCAGAAACTTTCTTCTGGTGTGATACAGTGCTCCACTGGAATCTCTTTCTTGACCTGATATAAGAAATAAAGAATAATCTATATGAGATTGACTGGACCAGGATTAGAGTATCARGGTTGTTATATTAAGAACTGGATTACTCATGAAAAAATGATTATAGTCCTGTTATGTTGTGTTATGTTCTATATTCAGCCAACAGCCGTGTTTTGGATGTAAAATACATATTTATGTGAGTAGTACAAATCTAATAAACACTTCCTTTCCTTCTYATTATTAGCCACCACTTTATCACCCTTTTAAATCAAAGTTCTCAGAACATAGAAGGAAAGAGTTCTGTTATATTGTACCCATTTTTTTTTATTTTACAATAAAAGGTAAATTGCTGGTTTCCTTTTCTTGTTAAAGGTTGACTTTTTGGTATTTTTTCTAGATTTAATTTGTCATTGAAGTGCTGTCACATTTTACTATTAAAATAAGTAAAAGAGAGAAAAAGACTGATAGATAGATACATCCTGATATAATTTGCCATCCAGAAGAATAGAAAATAAGTAAAACGTATAGTTTGGCTGTGAATGAAAAAAAAAAAAACTAACACAAAACATTCTAAAGTCTCACCTGAATTATTCTGTTCATAAAAACGCTACTGATACACTCTGAGCTACAACTACTCAGAGCAAATGTCCTATCACCATCTTATTTGAAAAGTTGTGCTGGATGATGAGAAAAGAAAAGAAAAGAAAAGAAAAGAAAAGAAAAGAAAAGAAAAGAAAAGAAAAGAAAAGAAAAGAAAAGAANAAAGAAAAGAAAAGAAAAGAAAAGAAAAGAAAAGAAAAGAAAAGAAAAGAAAAGAAAAGAAAAGAAAAGAAAAGAAAAGAAAAGAAAAGAAAAGAGATGACAACTTCCACTTCAAGATTTAAAAAGAGGCTTGGGATTTTTTTTTTTTACTCTTAAGAGTTCAGACTCTCTTCCTCTGCAAAGCAAATAATGCAGAACCTCCAAGAAGCACAAGATTAGATCAGAGCTCCACTCTTCTATATCCTGGATAAACACAAACTCTGCACTGATGAATGGAAGCAAAACCAGAAGGGTAGAAATAAGAAAAGATCAGAAAGCAGATCAAGAATAAAAAGCCCAGGTGCTAAATCCTTGTATGGGCTCAGGCACAGCAATGCCAAACCACACATGCTGATGTGACAGTACTCAGGACTAGACTTAAGGTTTAAACAAGAGGGGGAGATGTTGGAGTTCTGGGYGCTGAGAATTTCAAACTTTCTGTACTGACAGACTCTGACTCCCAGGAGAGCACTGAATTTGACCTGAGGCCATGGAGAATATTTCCAAAATTGATTTATAGCACTGGGATCATGGGTGTGTAGTTTGATTAGAAGTGTGTAATGTCACAGGGTGGAAAACTTAARAGTTTGGGGTTTAAAAATATAGTAATATAGATGAAGCAAGATGGAGGTTTTAGGGTAGAGGCTGGTCCTTCTTCTTTACCTTTTTYTTCACCTTCTTATTCCTTCTTCTTCATGGCTTTGSGTGGTATTTTGTAATTGGACAGAAAAGTCTGCATTGTGGATTTTGAGTGATCAGTTATTGGGTTAAAAGTGAAAATAATTCAGGTGTCATTTCTTAATTGGATAGTTTAGCCTTAAAAGACCTTGTAACAAGAGATAGTTAGTCATTTTGTACCTTGTTAGTGAAATACTGCAGAGCTCACTGCCTGTGAGACTGTAACATAGATAATAAAAAATAAACATCTAAGCCTGAATGTGAACTATTGTCTCAAGTGCCTTCAATCCCGACCTTGACAGAGGTAGAAAAAAGAAGCCAAAAGCCAGCATTTAAGGAGCTTGAGGAAGGGTTTTGTGACAGCTGAGTTGCTCCAAGATATTGTGGAGGGAATATTAATCTTAGGCCCTGGACTCTAAGGAGGATCAGATCCTTTCCAGTGCTGTTTGCTGAACTTTTGCTTCCACCTGTGATTGTCACGCTGTATATTAGAGGGTCTCATGCTAAGGTCTGACTGGAGCTTCCTTTTGGTATTATACCCTGACAGCATTTTTTTAATTGCAGTGTGGGGGAAAATTCATGTCTCTCTTTAACAGCAAAAAGTAGTTTTTTCATCAAAAGATGTCTTTCCAGCACTGAAGGTAGTAAGGCAAAACCTTAACTGACAAAGCCCCTGACTGTCAAATTCTAAAGTGCCAGCTACAAGCAGCTTTGTTCATACAATTCTGTCATCCTGCTAGGCACTTTGCAATCTTTATTTCTTTCTTCTCACCTTCTGCAGGCCCATATTAAATCCATTCWCTGTCTCATGGACTGTTGAAAGCCKCTTGGGACAAATTACAGCATCTCAAAGAGGATGGATGGCAAGCTTTACCTCATGGCTGAGCTCACTCTGAACACAAACAGGACATTGGCAAAGGAGGTATCCAGGCCATGGCTRCCTGTGGCTGCCCTTTGTCAGGCCTGTCTCCCAAACACCTGCCACTGTCACTGCTTAAAGCCTGTTGAAGGGAAAATTCTAATTTTAACTGCTCAGGAGTAGTTACATGCTGTGCCAGCCTCTCTTATTTGTGTAATGCCATCTCTAACTTGGAATAGGAAACACGCGAGGTGTGTCTAATGTGCTTTATAAAGTTGGATGTGGTGACAAGGTGCAGTGCAGTGGCATGTGGGATGTTGGTGACAAAGCCAGGTGTTAGGAGTGAACATAAAAGCTGCCTTTTGGGCATCAGCCATCCCAAATCAGAGGCTTTGTGGATAAAGGAAAGACTTAAGCACAGCAAACTACTGCAGAGCTGAGGACATCCCTTTTCCTCACATAAACACTCGTTCAGACCTCTTGCATTCCTGCTTCAGCGAGTAGGGACAGAACAAACAGAAAGGTAAAGTCTGCAGGCTCGGGGAATACAGTTCTAAGCTTTGTGTTCTTCTTATTTTCTTACAATTTTCTCTTTCCCTGAGCTGAGACAGGAATCTTTCTTCTCTCCTGGGAGGGGGTGGCCCTGCAAGGGGTAGGACAAGCAGGAGGCACATTTTGGGGAGAGGTTACAGAATCAGCAGCAATTTCAACAACCTGATACAGACCAAACCTCCCACTGAGCAGCTCTAGCCAGGGAATATAAAGGAGTTTTTGAAGGCAGAGTGAGTGCATGGCTATCAAAGGAGATCATAAAGCCAGTGCAGAGAGGCAATATGAGCCAGGACGCAGGTTCAGAACTGCGTGAGAAACAAAGAAACTTCAGTCAATAAAGCACRAGTGCTGGAGTTGCAGGCACCCTCAGGGTTATATTTTAGGAAAAAGCAATTGCAGARCCTGAAGAGAAAATAAACTCTGATTTCTAAACACTCACAGATAGCTGATAGCTTGGAGTTTTAGCAGTTGCTTCCATTACAGCCATCTCATGCAAATACTGCAGGTGAATCATTATCATAATSGCCCAGTTTGGAATACAATCATCTGTGTGGTGTTCCACGTCAGAAAATATTAATTCTGTTTGCCTGTTTCTCTCAGTGGTGCCAGATGAAAAACTCCACACTGTTTTCTTTATGCGTGACAATAAAATCAATTGGATTCCACAATTGTTCAGAAATAAGGAACTTAAATATTTTAAGAGAAGTTGGTCTAAAATAAGGCCAGGAAAACAATTCTCCTCAACTGTAATTTCCTGCCTGACTGCACAATAATTTTCTACCAACTATCTTCTTCTGTAGATTCAGCTGGAATTCAGGCAGGATGGATTCTATTAGAAAAACACTTACATCCATCTTTAAAACACTTGGCATCAGCCCTATTCACACAGCTCTTGTCTGTTTGGATCAGGCAGGCTGGATGAATTCTAGAGAGCATCTTGTGTTCCCCTAAACAAGGGGAACATGGAAGAAAAACTGRCTCTGGTGGATGTAGAACTGATAAAACAAACAGGGAAAACAAAGCAGCAGAAATAAGTCTCTCCACTCAAGATTCTTGCTTCAGCCYACAGGCTGGAATCTTTCATGGAAGTGGTTCTCCATCTTAATTATTTTTCCTGTGATAAATTTCAGGCTTTCATTACTTTTTCAGTCTTCAATCTCTTTTTCTTGGGAAACCTTGAGGGATGAGGCTTTGAGCACTGCAGTCTCCCTCCTAAAAAATAAAAAAAAAAGAAAGAAAAGAAAAATATATTGACTTAGTAGCCCTTTTTTCTTTCTTTTCTTTTTCCCACTAGGAATCTTGACAGGACAGATCAATTGAGCCTACTTAAAACCTTTTTAGTTCTAACCATATTATTTTCTGTTCAACTTAACAGAGACAGGTCTCTGGGCTGCAATCTAAAAACATCAATATGCGTTTCTGACCAACACAGGTGAAAAAAGCTCCATTTTTCTTAAATGAGACATATTTTCTGTCACAGCGCCTAAAAAATTGCATAGTTCAAACTGCTTCTTCTAAATTATTGAATAGACACCAAGCAGTAAAGTTGTACAATGTGGAAGAGTTTTCAGCTGTGTTTGTCAAACAGTTCATTGAATTTTACATAAATGTAACTTCTGCAAAAGAATATTGACAAGAAAATATGAAAGAGTTTTGCACACAAACTTCCTCCATCTGGATGTATTGCGAAGAAACAGAGCTGAAAAACATTGAGGAAAATGTGTTTTCATGTATGTTTGGTTAAACTTTACCCAGAACTCTGGTTAAAGTTTAGTAAGTGCTGAATATGTCAAAGATTAGCATAGGCTTAAGGGGAAGTGTATAAACATACATAAATTTGTCCTATAAAATGRAAATATATACATAGAAAGCAAATATTGTCATGTATTTATATGCTTATAAAAGAATAAAATGTATTTACTTGTGCCAATGTCCTTGTGAACATTGGCACAATCTGTCTGTTTTTTTATTGATCACGTTGTTTGGGTTTTGGGAGGTTTTTTGGTTGGTTGGTGTTTTTTTGTTTGGGTTTGATTGTTTTTTTGATTGGTTGGTTTGTTGATTGGTTGTTTTTTGTGTTTATGTTGGAAATAGCTTCCCATGCTTTCTAGGTGGAATTATAAAGATGCAATTTCTCCTGCATTTGAGTTAAGATGTCCTGGAAGGTGCAAGAGGACMCCCTTGTATTCAGTAACTGCCAGTCCAATTCCTTCTTTGCAAATGGAAATGTCCACATAGGCACCAAGCACTAAAAAACACAACTGGAAATCAGTAAAAGATTGGAGGGAAAACCACGAAGAGCAAAGAAGTCAGAGGATGAAAGTCACAAGGAAAAGGCAGAGCTGTGTGTAAAAGTGCAGGGAAATGTTGGACTGAACAGCAACAGCAAATGGGAGAGAAAAGGTGACACAGAGAGTGAAGCCTCATGTTTCAGYGTCATTATAGGACAGAAGCCAAAAAAACAGCATTTTCTCATTTTTAAATGCAAAACATTCCAAATACTTACTTTTGTCAGGATAGAACACAGGGAAAGAGGCAAAACAAAATAGTTGAGATWTGTTTCTAGATATAAGTCAGTACACTTTTCAAATAAGTATAAGTCAATATGCTTTTGAATAAGTCAAAATTGTTCATAGCTATTTTAAAGAGTTATACATGTATCTTCATTTTAAAATATAAAATAAACGTTTTTTTTCCTAACTACTGTTACAATGTTTTCATATACCATTCAAGTACTTCCACATTCAAATAAGCAATGGCTTATTCTCTGGGCTTCAATAACACATTTAATGATTCACAGGGCAGTCTCCAGCTGGAATATGCTTCTTACACATCAATAAGTTTTTWAAAAACAAAAAAGGATCATTGAATATATTTGTGAAAAATGAGAGACCATTTTAGGCAAGCATTTTCCATACATATGCTGGACTTCAAGAATTTAAATTAAGTGTACATTTTTTTGATTAGGGAAACAATTTCTTTAATTGACAGTCTAGTCCAAAGATTTCCTTGAAAAGTGTTCCATGATGAGAATTTCCATAAGAAACTCAAATATATCCTGCAGCATTTCCCTACCTGCAGCATAAGCAGTAAATACAGTTATWCCACTTCTGGAAATAAAATTTTCTAGTCCAGTTTGGGAGACAGTGAAGTTAGAAGATGGAAGTTTAAAATTCTGTTTAGATAAAGAGAGAACCAAAAAGAAATACAGGAAATAATAGTGGTGATGGCAATTCCTGAAAAGCCTCAATTAAAAGTGCTTTAATCACTTCTTCTTYTAGATTGCAATTGCTTTAATGTGTTTTTATGTTGTTTTCAAGATGCTGTGAGCTCAAGCTAATTGGGAGGCTCCACAAAAGGGGGAATATTTGGAAGGATACTCTTGAAAAGAGGTCACTCAAATGAAGGGAAAATAAATGCTTTCAAAATTAATCAAATGGACATTGCTTCATTTTTTTCCCACTTTCTGGGTGTCTGTCAGCAACYTTTAGTGGATATGATTTCCAGGAAAAAATAGCTGATGATATTTTGAAAACAGGGGATCTTTCATGTGCCTCAATGCTGACAATCGAGATCAGCAATCTGAAAACCTTTTAAAAGAAAGGATAGCTTGGATTTCTTTATCTAAAGGAAATTCTAGGGACTCGCATCTCTTTGAGACTCTTTCTCACCTTTGAGTCCCAAAGACCTCCCATATCGTGGAGAAAATGACACACGACTTATCCCAAAACAGGTTTCTGAGGATAACCCTATTGAAACAGGAGGGTTGCTTGAAAACTGTGGTGATGGTTTGCAGGCTGGTGAGGGATGGTGGGAGCTGAACTCTTCCACAGCTGAACTCCTCCTCAGCTGAACTGCTCCTCATCTGCCTGGCTGGGAGGATTCGAGGTGCCCAGAAGGCAGTTTGCTTGCTATGAGAAATCTCCATCTGAAACATGAGCTTTGTGCTTCTTGCTTTCARTTCCTGAGACCTCTTCACTGTTCTCCAAGCCTGGAGATCCATCTTTCCCTCCTCTCTGTGCCTGGGAGATAGTAATGAAGAGGGAAGGCTGATGTGGGGAACTTCACTTCACAATCCCTGACTTTGCAGAATTTTGATGTTTTACTGTTTATTGCCATGTGACATTCTGCTAATGCCATTCTATTCACATCCTTCCAAAAGTAAAAATTCTTCAAAAGTCAATAGTTAGGTACTTTGAGCTTCCTTTTGCTTCTATTTTATCTTGTTTTATTTTATTTGGGATTGTTTGTCATTGCTATTGAGCCCAGCAGCAGATTAAAGACAGAATGAAGCCTGGAGCTCCTAAAACACAAAGCTACATAAGGCACAGAGCATCTGCTTGAGTCAAAACCTGAAKCTGTGCAATTTTTTCTCACAAGGCAGTAAGATGCCAAAACCACTCATATCAAAGCTATATTTTGGTCAAACAGAAGAAGCTTTCACCATTTATCAGGAGTTGAGACTAGTAAATTATTTGTCACTSTCTCCAGTGCTCCCTAAGCACTGTCAACTTTCCACACTTTGCTGTAAAACCTTTCCTTTCTTAAATGATGTTTGAAAGGTTGGTAAAGGCAGCTTTTTCTTTTTGATATATAATTGCATGTTATTAATATATTTTGCATCATCCCAAGCAGTTGAAAAAGTACAAAATCCCACTGCTTGCAGGGCCATTAAGGGGTAAAACAGAGGAAAATAAAAAAAGAAAGTTGTTAACTGCTGTTCTGAACAGATAATTTATGAAGAATTCAAGAAGATGAAAGCTGTATGCAGCAGACACACACCTAAGCTGTACAGAGTGTAAAAGTTTACATACCTATTCAGTCTCACCATGGGAATTGAAGTTACATCACCCACATTCCAGAAAAGTGTTTGGATTATTGAGTTATTTTTACATCACTTTCATTTGATCTCATCCCAGCTTATGCTAAGAGCCCAGTTTTGGTGAAATCAGTACACTCAAAAACATTTAGGCTTTTGTGACTGACATTTTCAGAGAAGAAAAAGTCTTTTCATCAAAAAGTTCTTCAGCTGGAGAACAAGAGCAAGAAGAGCTGCTGCTTTCAAGGCTCCAGACTACATGATATTGAAAATCTCCTAATTGAATCAAGTAAAACCTGTACCAGCCCCAGCTGCAACAGCTGCTGTKAAAAGACAACCTCACTGAGGATGAAGAGTCCATTTCTGGGGAGAGTACACAAAATAAAGGGTTTTCTGAGGTCATTAAGAATGTTTCTCTGATGACTGGTACTTCCAACAGTTACATCTTCTTCAAACCACTGCTGGAATAGAGCTCACAGTGAATTTGGGGAAAATTCTCCAGCTATACAGCAATAAAGCATGTAYTTAAAAACTAGGAGTGAATGCTGTCCCCTGTGATGACATTGAAGGATCATTTTTATTGGAAATCACAGCATCAACTTAAAATGGATTACTTTTTTTTTGTTTGTTTGAAAAGGGTGAATCACAGCCAATTTCACTGTTCCATCTACAACTCCTTGTGATTCATCCTGCCCAAATTTAAAAAGCACTATATGTCTGGTTTGGAGGCAGTCAGTCAGCCTTCCTTTGTGATCAAAAGAGAAATATACATGCTTTCAGAGCAGGGTTTATCTGACCTATTTTAGATGTTCACTTCTGATTGAGATGAATCAAAGCCCAGTTTCCATTAAGCACCCTGACTGTCAGAGTTCTGCTGCCTGTAACAGGAACACGAGTGAGTTGCTCTGATGTTGGTACTCACCAACAAGATGAAGCTAAATATATACCCTAAGTCTGGAGAAGAATCTCTGTGAACTCCAAGTGATCTGCAGAGCAGGCCCTAAGGAATGGCAGCCCAAAATGAGGCATCAATCTAACACACTGCCAGGAGTTCTCTCCAAGGATTTTAGGTTCTTGTACACCAAACTGCAAAGAATTACTTGTAAAATCATAACACTGTGATTGAATCAGAAAGGAAATAAGGATATTTTTTACTCCCCTCAGTCTTCTTCATCTAACATCATGAAGATATAGGGAATTGACAAAACCTTTTGCTTTTCCTTTACTCCTTCTCCCTATGTCACAATTTGCAGAGGAAGTAAATGCCCTAAAGGGAGATGTGCTGTGCTTTGATTAAATTCACCAAAATAATTAAGTTGACCATGCAAACAATTGAGGAATTAACTCTTTGTTTCGTCACTAAGCCATCTAATGACCTCTTGCAGGGACAAATGCTCACCAAACTTGGTTTGGTGACATCAGGACAGTGAGCAGAAGAGAACCTGTCATTYGAAGCTCTGTAAAGAATTTTGCTAATGGGTTTTAATCAGATGTAACACAAGATTCAATCTTGATATATTTTTGTTGTATTTGTACTGGATAAAAAATGAGTGTAAAAGCACAGTTTCTCAACACAAATATAAACTACAATGTACATGGGTGAGTGAGAAAATCATGTCTAAGGGTTAGGTCAATATTATTGAGAAAGTAAAAGATATTTTATTGTCCAGTTTTAAAAGACTTCCTGCTTGCATGGTGTATATACACAGCTTGAAGGTGACAGGAATATTGTCCTAAGAAATAATTAGAGCAAAAAATCAAGCAATCTCTAAGGGCCTAGCAATTAACTAGGTGATCATATCACAGTGGCAACACACCACTAATTTGGACTACTTCCATCCTAATACAGCAACCAAGGGATTTAAGTGCCAGATAAAAATACTAACAAGGGAGTATGATTAAGAAGGTTGTTGGGTGTATTTTTTTCCAAGATACATAGCACAATTAACAGTGTTAAAAACATTAGTTCTGCACAGGTTCTACATCTTCAAAAGAAAATTAGAGGAGAGTTAAAATGAACTTTCAATGAGGACAACTTCAGATATCAGAGCCCATAAGGGTGAGAAATAATGAGATGTTTGTGAGGAGAAGAAAAGTACTAAAAAGACTTGTAGGCTTATGGGTAATCTAAAGACCTAAAGAATGCAAAGTGTGATGCTGCACGAAGTGGCTGAGCCAGAGGCATGACTGTGACTACAGCAAGCACAAAAATCGACTGAATCAGACTGTAAACATTCTCAGAGCAATAGAAAATCTCTTACTGAGGGAATCAAATGGATTATTAACTTAAATACTGAAGTCCCTCATGCAGTGTTGCTGTCCAATTTAGACCCATAATAGTCAAGAAATCAGAAAATTGTGGTAAATAAACAGAAGAGCTGATCTGACTGGAGTGGAGGAGTTGTTTTGACAGTAGTTGGAGCAGTGGTTGAGGTTAGTGTTCACAATGGAGGAGTTGCTTCTCAGCTATGAATTTCTCCCCCAGAACAAGTAACTGGCTCAGAGACATAAACAAATTTTATGCAGAGGAACAGTGCTTCCTCTTTGAGTAGTAAAAACCTCCTGTTCAACCAATGTAAATGTTTTCAACACCTAAACATAACCTACACAGACTTGAGGGTTTGAACCCACAGGAGGTGAACACTGAGGCTTGATTTGTTTGTCATTGGCAGTTCTCTTTTCCATGAAAAGTCACAGGCTGCATCTGCAGACACCAGCCTGGTGCTGCTGGAGGAGCATAAGGACATTGATGATYATCCCACCTCTACCTTGTAGGCATTCTTCTTGCTCATCACCAGGCTTCTCTGTGTGGACTGGTCACCTGATTTTCCCTTTGCAATCAGGAGACAAAAATACACATAAAACACACATTTCCAGGGTGCATTTCACCTGAGAAAATCCCCATGTCTGGTACTAGCAGGGTCTGTTTYCTTCTGCTGCAAAATTGTGTTGACTTGACCAAAAGGAGCCCTCCCATTGGGTAGAAACTGCCTTTTGTTCTGGGAGTGACCACAGAAGGAGCAGAACATTCCATGGGGTTCCCTGGAGTATTCCCAGCTACAGGGGCAGGGGGGATTACAGGCAGCCCAAACTCAATGAAGTTACATTGCTCAMAAATATATTGTGGATACAAGTTCCTCACAGGATGTTTTATCAGCGCCCTGGGAACAGGGGAAGAAGAGAGGTTGATCTTCAGTAATTTCCATGAAATTTGCGTTTCTTTGCAATGCTAAGGAATTGTTTAGCCATTCTGAGATTTGTCTGATAGAGCCACTATATGATGTTCACTAACAAAATTGGCTTCAAGATTGATTTTTTATACTACTTTTTTTTTTTGGGAATTGGGATCTGCTGCTAACATACCTCCTTGATCTTTTGTGTGCTAGTGGCTGGGGGTAAAAAAAAGGAGCATATTTCTATTTATCTGATCATTTTAGTTCTATCCAGTGAAGCTTTCAGCTTCACCGGAAAATGTCCAAATGCTCTCTCCATTGTTCTTCCTTTTTTTACCTGAAGTCCAAACTTTCTCTGGCAGTCAATCTTGCTTTTTCTTCCACCCATAGGATTAATTTTTCTTCAAATAAAAATAACTATGGCTTTTTTTTTTCCAGCAGTAAAAATAACTATATAGAATGAAGAGAAGAAACAGTAGAAACCAAATGATCATAAAAGCCAAGTGTCTCYTGTCTTGCTGAAAGGAAGGGAGGAAGATCTTTCTTTAATCCAAACTTCATGACACTCTGTTAACATTCAAGCTGTGAGGCAAATGTTCCCTGATGAGCAATTAGCAAAAAATCTGAGACTTGAAACCTTAAATCATACTTGTCTCTGATCTACAGGGTTGAGAAGTGTGTCAGGGCATCAGAAGCTGCAGACATCACCTTAATGAGATCTCCTGGTTAACTGCAAAGCTTCTTTGAAGAGCGAGTTTGRTCCCAGGGTGTGCTGGGAGCCTCCTGAACAAGCTTCATTCCCATCAAGCCAGCACTCCTCAAGGATCTTCAACCCTCTTCACACACAGCAAAGTGCCTGATGGAAGGGTCCTTCCTTCACCCCGACAGAAGCAAATGCAACAATGGCATTTTTGTCAGATTTCTGTCTACTCTGTTCTCAAAAAATGAGAGTCTCTCTCATTCTGGGCAATCCACACTGGTGACCAACTGAATTTGTCATCAGCAAAAATTTCCTATTACCTTCAGTATTCCTTTGAGAAAGGAGCTAAAGCTGATTGKTTTTCATCCAAGGTGCTCCCTGTCCTCTTTGCAATGATTTTTTGTTGTGTGTAGATTGCACAACAAAYAGTACAAACACTCCTGGGGTTATACATGTTAAAAGCCTAATGAATGGAAAGAAGAAATTGAAGAATAGAACTACAGGGCAGCATCCAAAAACTAGTACAGAACCTTGTTTTTTTTTAAAAAATAAAGAAAATAAGARTTTAGTTGATTGGATCACTGCAGAGATGCCATGAAGACTAACCCAAGCAAGTGATGACTTAATTGCTTGAAATTAATGGACTAGTTTCTATTTAAGCATGCCTTTCTGTAAAAAAAAAAACCCAAGCAATAAGAAGAAAACACCCAAATGAAATCATCAAGCTAGATATAAAACAGGAAAATTAGAATTAGAATTTAGATATTTAGGGAAAATTAAAGGATGATTCAAAGCTGACCTAGGTGTATGCACTGTCTTTGTGCCAACACTAAAGGGGTTTTAAACAGCTGTGAACTCAACCATGTATTTAGAAAACAGAGCTGCTTGTGMAACAGCTGCCTGCCACAAATGTGTTCCAAGGACTTACAGAGCTAGAGCTAAATAAATTCACAGGCTGCATGAATGGATTGAATTTTGAACTTTAATTGATGTCTCATGTCATTTGGATCTCTTAGAGATAGAAAAAAACCAATATATATAGACCAAGCTGCCACAAGGACTGTTTCCACAAACTACAATTTAGGATGGCATCTCAAAACAGCTCAGCTGTTAGACAGCAACTAGAAATTAGGCACAGAAGAAAAAGAAGTCAAATTATTCAGCTTCTCTTTTCTGTAAACCTCACACCTGTTTTCTTTTCTAGGAATAAGAAACAATCCACAAATCAATGTTACCCTGATTTAAAAGTACAACTTCCATTGATTGCAGAATACAAATATCTGTATTGATTATTCTACCTCCCAATCCTCCTTGCATTTCAAACCTTTTCTGGCTCTGTGTACCTTTCAAACCTGAATACATGGTGCTTAATTAGTTGGTCAGAGAAGTAAGTTGCATACGATGAAAATTTTATCCTTCTTCTTCTTCTTCTGTGCCATTTATGTTTGACCTGACATCTGAATTCTGACCCATTTTGAGGGAGGGAACAGGTTGGGGACCAGAAGAAATCTGATATTCCAAATAATTTTCAAGAAAYAGCAATGTAAGTATAAATTGGATGTGTTTCTTTCCTTCAAATCAAGAGGAAATCAGGCTGAAAAAGTTACTGTCAATTTAAAACATAACAATGAGTTACTATGAAGTGGAATATAATATCTCCACATGCCAGAAATGTGAGAGACTGACATAGATGTARACTGGACAAAAAYCATAGAATCATWGAATGATTTCAGTTGGAAGAGATCTTAAAGGTCATCTAGTTCTAACTAGATGATGAGAGCGAGAAGGTACCTTTAAAATGTTGAACATTAAACAGTTTAAAGCCATTATTGCTTGAACTGTTCCCCTGTGCCCTTGTCCAAAGTCGATCTGCATCCTCTTGGAGCATGTTTAGCCATTAGAAGGTGTCAGAATGTCCCCTTGGAGCCTTCTCCAGGTGAACACCCCTAGGTCTCCCAGCCTGTCTCCACAGCAGAGGGGCTCCAGCCCTCTGAGCATCTTCCTGTTCTCCTCTGGACTTGCTCCAACAGCTCCATGTTCTCCTTGTGTGGGGGACCCCAGATGTGGACCCAGCTCTGCAGGTGGGGTCTCMCTGAGCAGAGCAGAGAGGCTGGATCCCCTTCCTTGACCTGCCCACGCTGCCTTGGCTGCAGCCCAGGACATGGKTGRTTTCTGGGCTCCCTCTGCACTTTCCTGGCTCATGTTGAGCTTCTTGTCAACCAATTTCCATCAAATGTCAATCATTCTGATTTAAGTGGTACCTTGCAAGTTATTCATTATATTGTTATGCTTATACTCAATAAATTATAGCAGCTAATTAAGTCATCAATTTCAGCATTGCTACCTGTCCCTTGCTGCCCTCAGGGTCCTGACAGGGAAATGTTCTGTATTTGGGGGAAGTGGAGAGTGCAGGGGGGAAGATGGAGAGAAACAGCACATMCAGGTTTTTGTTCTGCAGCAGTTTATGGATACTGTAAAAGAAAACAATCTCAATCTCTCCTCTATCTTTTCTCTTCAGCAGTTAGTCTCTTCTTTCATTATTTAGACTTAGACCRTTCTGAAAATCACTAGAAATGGAAACTGTACATAAAACTCCTTTTACAATTCTTTCAYGAGAGAAAAATGCCATCCTGTTGCACAGAGTTTTCATGGGCAAACCATTTTTGCAGGAAACAAATAGGATTTTTCAGTTTAAAAAGACCCAGGTAAAGTGATGCCATCTGAATCAGCTCCACTCAGGACGTGAGATCAGAATTAATGTCTACCTTAGGTAAAAAAGGGGTTGAATCCAGGCACAAATACTGGGGGATTCCAAGTCCAAAATAGGGGCTTTCCTGTGGCATTCACATTCTCTGGAAAAATCCCTTTGCCCAGGATTTTTCTCCTGGGAAGCTGAGAAGCCTCAGAGAAAATGAAAACAATAATTTTTTTCATTTGCTTCTCCTGTGTTGTGCTCATGTGGAATGTGTTTGGAGATGTTTACCCACAGGTGATTGTTTCATTGGATTCTGCTGTGAGTTGTTTTCACTCTTTGGCCAATCAGGGCCAAGCTGTGTCAGGACTCTGGAGAGAGTCATGARTTTTCATTATTATCTTTTAGCMTTCTGTAAGTATCCTTTCTGTATTCTTTAGTACAGTTTAGTATAGYAYTCTTTAATATAATATAGTATCATAAAATAATAAATTAGCCTTCTGAGAACATGGAGTCAGATTCATCACTCCTCCCTGCCATGGGGGTCACCTGCAAATAGAGTACTTTCACACAAATGCCAGCCTGAGGGAAGATGGCCAACTCCTTTAAAACAACAAGTCACACAGGGAGCTAAATACTGACACCACTGTCTTCAATATAACCCCTTCCAGTGCTCCAACCACCCAAACACTAAATGGGGAAGGAGGGAAGGAGCCTCTGCCTGGCTGGAATGTGACTTAGAGGGCCAAGCACATCCCAAGAACACCCAGCAGCTTCAAAGGCCACTAGCTCAGTGTCAGAAAGCCCAGAGACTTCTCATCAGTGCAGAATAATTTGTAATAATTCTCCAGAAATTTGGAAGGAAATAACCATGGGAGCTTGTGGGGCTTTTGTCTGGCTGCTCCTGATTCAAAGTCAGCTGCCAAGTTTTGGGGAAAAGACTAAATGTGAAAGTCAAAGTGTGTGAACAAAATATATACATAGAGTTTATGCCATATTATTCAGCCAAGCAGATAAGTACAGGTTTATGCTTCAGTAGAAATAATTCTATTTGCTGGACTTGGAGGCAAAGGAAGGCTTTTTATTAGAAAATTATATTGTCTGTAATCCAGCATTCTTGTACTGAGAGAAGACAACATGCCATAAATCTAAATGTATGTGCTTAAGTGTTTTAAAGTAGYAAAAAATTGTATGCATTTTTCTATTTATCATAGCCACAAAAAGACATCAGCCACTCGACTCCCACCAAACAAGAATGAAATAGCTTTTTTATCTTTTTTTTTTTGCATAAGAGCTCTGTACATCCCTTCATCCCACACCCACGTGATTACCTGTTGCTTTTTTATTCCTTTATTCATTTTTTTTTCTCTCCACATAGGCAGATACTCCTCACTTTGAAACATATACTTCTACTACTACTGGATATATAGACCATTACTTAAAATTTATCTTGATGCTGTTACAAACTATTGAGCATCTCTCTATACTCAGTATGCAACTCCTTTTTCCTCAGGAGAATATGCATCTTATTTGCAATGCAGGAAAAGAATACAGTACATTCCATTCCTCTCACAGCTCTTCTAAGAGTTCAAAGCCATCTTCCAATTATTTTCCTGGGCTGAACTCAGCCTTATTTAATCTCCTCCTCTCCCAAGGGAGCTACGACCACACTTTTGTACTATTTCCTTTATTTTTTGCCTACTCTGCTGTAAAGATGATTTTTTTGAGGCACAGTGAAAAAAGGAGAAAATTCAGATTGAGATAGCCCTGAAAGCTTTATTTGTCTGAAGGGACTTGGGTTTGACTTCTTTCCCTCAGTGACCAACACTTCTCACTCTAACTCGGATCTACTGTTCCCTAATTTCCTCTGTTGTCCTAAGAAACAGAGAACTGCAAAGCAAGACTTTGCCCAAGGAAATATTTGTCTTTGTAGGTCCCTTGGTCAGCTGTGCAGGGAAAGGAAAAAAGAAGGAAATTTCCTCAACAGAGAGCCTGCATGAGGRGTTGAATACAGGATGGAGACAGCCTTGTGTCCCAGTCCAGCAAAGAACTGGGAACCATGGAAGTGATGTCAGGTAACTCAGTAAGACCATTGAGAAAGGCAGAGGAGCTGTTGGARAGGGCTTATTTTGAGTATGCTGGACATTTGAACCTAAACTCTTGTGGAGAATATCTGTGCTCATGCCGTTGTGTTTAAAAAAAATATCTGAGATAGTTCAATGCTGTACACCGAGCAAATATTTTCCCTAATTAAAAGTCTGGCAAAAGTGGCCACATTTCTACTGGAAAGAAAGCTCAGTTTTAAAGAATATTTGCATCAAACAGTCAGTAAAACATTTTATTATTCTTTTACAGAAATGTGACTCTTTACTTTAGAAAGTACTTTCATTTCTTTGCTTTGAAATTCTTCTTTGCTTTGAAATTCTTCTTTTTTTGCTGCTGAAGGTAGGATCAGCCTCCTACAGATGCAAACAAGAGGATATGAGCTCTGTGAAGATTTCAGATTTCTGCATCCAAATTTGAAATGATTGAGGGTTATCCTTTGGTCATGAGAAATAAGCAGTGCATTAGTCAGCTCAGTGGAGGACTTGACTGCCTTTGTAACCCCCATTTCCTTTCTGCCATCCCAGAAAAGGTGACTTGTGCAGCCCCCACGGTAATGGCTCTGCCTGACATTTCAAGGCACATCTAACAAACACCAGCACAGAGACACAACCCTCTCAGCACAGTTTCAGGCCATTGATTTGTCTCCATCCACAGTAACTAACTTCAATCTCTCAAGGATTAGTTGATCAATGTCGGTAAACTGGTTGTAGGGTGAAATTCTGTTTAGTCAATTTGGTCTGTTACTTTGCCTGGTTTCTTAATTTGTTTGTTTGATTGGTTTTTGGTTTTGTTGGGTTTTTTTGTTTGTTTGTTTGTTAGGTTTTTTTGTTAAAAGCATGGTAGTTTTTGTGCTGCACTTGAAAAGGAAAAAATAATAGGGTCTTAGTGCTGTTCTAGCGCTACAAAATCAGTGAAACATTTGTCTTACCCAAGGAGAAGTCCTTTCGGAAGTCATACTGAGGTAGAAATGTCCAGATCATTTTGGGATAAAAAATATGTTGTGAAAGAGGCTGTGAGCTATTGTGACACGAAATAGAACTATCCAGGCATTAGGCTCTGAAACAYTGCTTCTCATAATTGTACAGGGGAAAAAAAACCAACAACTTAAACTGATAAATTATTCTTTCCATTGTAAATATAACTGACAAAATTTTCACAGTGATTTTTTAATGATCTGTTAAAGAAAAGTTTAATGTTCCAAATTTACAATGTACCATCAAATGATTTTTTTTTTAAGTTAGTGTCTCAACAGAAGCAGAACACTGGATCACAGTAATATTTTAGTTTCTCCATTCAGAAAAAAGTGTGAAGTTTTTTCCCTCTTGTGCCTCTGTAATGTAGCATGTATCTGACAAAGGTATAAAGTRCTATTGAGGGAGACCAGACTTTTCCACCTATTTTGTTGTAGGTTGTAAGGAGTCCACCAAGGACAGCATAATCAACTTTTGAGTGCAGCAGTAAAGAGAAAGGGAGAGAAATCAATGTTTTCAGGCTTTATTGTGAAAAACTGGAAAAGTATAAACACAGGAGATGATAAGCCCAGGCTGGATGAGTCTCTGAACAACCTAGTCTGGTGGAAGATGTCCCTGCCTTAAGGTCTTTTCAGACCCAAACCATTATGTCATTCTGTGATAAAATTCTAGGCCAGAGAAGACCAAGGAGAGTTTTACCATCCACTTCAATGAGGTCAAGCACATACCCAGTGCCCTCTAAAATCTGATGCTGAACCATCTTACAAGACATGTTAGTGTAGGGGCCATCACAGAAAATAACCTTTGCAGCAGAGAAAACATCATGATCAAAAGGGCAAAGATATTGTGCATTCCTGGAGAGCTCTCCCATGCTCCCTTCTTTRTGCCAAAGCCAACAAATAAAATCTTGAGAGAACACACAAAAATAAAACCCAAAACTACAGCAACAAAATACTCTTGAAGGGAAGGAAGCTGCATCATCTTTAGACCAAAAAYGCCAGCAAACCTGCATTCCAAAGTGAATGACTAAGGGATTCAGCCATTTTATAATTTCAGATGGATTCTTGTCCCACCTACCCCATGATCCTCAATCCCCTTCAGTATTTGTTTCAAAATCCCAGTGTGTAGCTCAAAACAAGAAACTACTGCAAATTTTCTGTAAATGGATGTCTTAAAGAGTGTGCTGCAGAGTGTGATGAGAGGAGGGTGACACCATTCCCAATGAMTTTACCTTTATTTAATTGAGAATCAAGTTCAGGGGGGTACCATGAGGCAGCTCTTGGACAGCCACTGGCKCTGGGGCAGCCAACCTTTGGGCTCAATAAAACTAAAACAATGCCAATCAATCAATTAAGAAGTTTTATTTATGGCAGCAATGATTTAAACCTTATGATGAGCTGAACAGCAGAAAGGCTTTAAACATTTTTGAACAACCCAARGATTAAACTCTGAACAGACCACAGCAGGAGGGGATTCAACTTCTAATCTCGTAGCAGACASGCTGAAAGATTATTTAAACTTCTAGGAAGAGGAAGAAAGGAAGAAAAGAAGATAAGGAAAATAGAAATACAAAGAATAGATGTGGGTAAGCACCCTGGGGCCCAACACCATCCCAGGTCTGGTTCCTGTGATGACAGGAGCATTCCTAGCCCCTCAGTTGTGCTATTTTTCCTCACAAAAGCACATTTTGATATTCTCAAACTTCTCAGAAGGGGCTGGGRGGTCTGTCTCCAACTTGTTTTTAGAGACAGTCACCTGAGATAAGGAAGCTGGTCTCAGAAAATCACTGTCCTGCCTCCACAAGACCCTCTTTTCAAACCAGACCTTGTCTGGTTGGCATGACAACATTCCTGTTCTCTTCTGCTGAGTGTTTGAGGCATTGACTCTTTCAGGTTTATATCAACTCCTTCAGCTTTTTGCTCTCCCACAGCCATCATTCTTATTTAATGTTCTTTTCGTTAAGGATAGTAGAAACACTCCATCTGAATTCTGTTCTAGTGCTATTGGATCTTCCCATTAGACTTACATTGTAAAAAGGATTTTTCTTCTCGAAGGAACATATACATAATAATGATCATATCTTGCTTTTCCAGTTCTGACTTATGTTTTTGGCTGTTTAGACAAGAAAACAGCAGAAATATCCTCATAAAACTTTAGCCATACAGTTTTGCTCCCATGTCAAATTTGTATGATTTCACTGTCTATTTTCTGTCTTCTTGCTTTCTTTCCTCTAGGGAATGCATCAATATGAATCAATATAATCTCAGAAAGATTACTTTAACTGTCTTGTTCCGCTCAGTAGCAAAGGTTGGTACARATTATTTATTTGTCTGTGACAGCATTTTTGGAGTTAAGAGCAAGCAAAACACAAAAACTATTCAAACAGTTAAATGCTCATCACCTTCTTCTAAACTGATTGTATGCCAACCTGAAATAAGAACTCCTCCCAAAAAAGCTTTTCAGGCAGAAAAATCAGGGCTTGAAAAACTGCTGGAAAGGACCAAGTCAACATCCTTATAAACTTCAACAACTCCATAATATGGAGAAAGAAATGCAGGCAGGACGGAGTCATGGCATTGTGTTCGTTGGCTCCAAAGAGGAAAAGTGCTGTGTAATCCATTCATTTAGTGTTCAGGTAGGGGGAAAAGTGTCAAGTGTGATTTTTTGCAATACTAATATGAMAAATTAGGTCATTTGCAGCATTTTGGCAGAATTCTCATGCTCAGCAGAGAGCCTGAGTGCATGCTCATCTTTGGTGAATTTACTGTCATGCAGCTCAAGAGTTAAGCCCATGCTTGGGGCTTGGGRTAAACAGAGTTATAGAATCAGCACATGAGTGCCCACCCCACACCCAGCACTGCTGAACCAGGAGGGATCACAGGTTATTATTTGGCTGCTGCCATTTTCTGCTTGCAGAGTTCACAGCACAGCACTCACTCCACAGCACTGTGGTCACACGACCTGAGGTTCTCCATAAATTTTTGTCTAGTTGTGAATTTCCATTCAATTCATCTTCCTTTTAACTTTTGGGGACGTTTTCTAACATTCTTAGTACTATCAAAATCTCAGCTCACCCCACTAACATTAATTCAAGGCTTCATGAATTTATTAAGGGGATTTTATGATGATCTGGTACTTACAGAACTTTGAATTGGATGTGCTTTTCATACCCTTTTATTTTCACATCATTTTTTCCCAGTGAGCTGTGGCTACCATTAGTGCCTAAACTTCATCTAAAAAAATGTAGTCCCTGGATCAAGTATTCAGTCTCAGCAGGAGGCACTTCATTAAACTGATTGGTTCTCTTCCCCTTCATCAAACCATGATTGATCCCTGGCTTTATGTGCCCATGAATGGAAAAAAAAAAAAGATATTTTTTGGGGACTGGTGTGATTCAGATGCTCAGAAAGGAAATTCTGATTGAAATCCACACTGTCAGAATTTCTGTCTAATGTTTGTTCAGACCAGTGGCATTCTACTACATAATTTGATGACAACACAAAATCCAAAGGATGAAACCCAGCATCCTGAGTACTTCAATAAAGAGCCAAAATCACAGACTCTTTTGCTCACTTAACTCTGATGCTAAAACCTGAATTCTTTCCTGGCTCTTTTTCAGGAAAAATGGTAACTCTTCCACCATAAAATGAGGTAGTCTGGTGGGCAGGGCAGAACAGCTTGAATCTATTCACGCTAATCCAGAAATCAGTCCCAGGCCTTGTAATGAAGAATTGTGCAAACCTTGGGTGACAGTCCTGCCTTCATTTTAATAACTGTGAGTCCTCCTTAGCTCAGTCCTCYGCTCCATCTGATCCCAGGCAGAAACTGCAGAGCTGGTCACAGAATCTAAGCTTGAGTGTAAATTAAGTGAACAGAGGTGACAGAGTCTGAATGCCTGATATGGACTGACATGGAGTTTGCCCATAAAATTAAAGCCTGATTGCAAATTTTATTTTTTARTACATTTTAACTGCTATTTTTTCTTTCAGTCCCTAACTGTGATCACAGTGGCTGTGATCAGCTGGTTTCAGCTCAATTTTCAGTAGCAGTGACTGTCTCAGAAGTCACCAAAACSAAAGAAACCCAGTAAAGGAAAGGCWTAAGATCAAATACTGGTAGGTTTATACCCTAAGATAATTTGGTGAACTAGTGTATCAAGGAAAAGACARAAATCCACAATAAAGCAGGTTACATTAATTTTGAGGCTCACAGGACTACTGAGTTATTGTGCTGCCTTATTTACAGGTCTCTAATCAGCTTCCTCTCTAATTGGATTGCTCACAGCACAACTAATTAAGGAAGGGCAGGAGCTGAAGCCCAAATCACACTTTGGGTACAGGAATCTCCKTCCTATACATTAAGGTCTCAGCTTCTGTCTCTTTTCTGATGACATCAGCCAGTGCTGCTCTTAATACACAGAGGAAAATTAATGAGCACCATCCCAGTAGTGATGCTCTTTTACTGAAGGCATTATGTGTATTAAGATCACTTTAAGTCTTTAGTCTCAGTTTTCAATCTGAAGTTCACAGGAACCAATGGAAAATTAAGATAGAAAAAAATTAAATCTTTCTCTCTTAAATATCTTCTTCTTTCAATTATTTTTTTTATTTCAAATTGTGATTGAAAAAATTCTTTTCCCTTAAAACATATTTTTAAAAATCCATTTCAGGATTTYTCTTTTATTTCAAGTAAAAATTTTTCCTCCCAGATGCTTCTTTTGAAGAATATTGTTGGAAATTCTGAGGGGTTTTGTTTGTTTTGTTTTGTTTGGGGGTTTGTTTTTTGGGGCTTTTCTTGTGGGTTTAGGTTTTTTGTGTGATTTTAATTTTTTGGGGTTTTTTTGGGGTTTGTTTGTTTGAGGTTTTTTTGTCAAAAAAGTTGAGGTAGGATATCTTTTTGGACTGCTATATATTTTGCTAGCAGTGTATTTTCCATCAGAAACTAAATCCCATGCCAAGTTCCCAGCTGGATCTCAGAGAAATCTTTCTGTGGGAGTTGGAGCCATGCTAGCAATATAAAAGGAGGCAGTGATGTTACACAGTTGGGCAAAGCTTTTTCACAGGGAAAATGAGGCTGTGGGACATGGTTTTCTGTCTGTGTGATGTCTGGAGTGTGTCTCTGACTGGAATGAGCACTCAGGAGAGCTCAGAGTAGAGCAGGTCTCACACAGTTTGTCCCCATGGCTGTGTCCTGCAAAGCCCTGTCACATTTATTCTGCACCACTTCCTCCCATCAAAGACACTAAATAATTTCTCTTTCTAGTGAAAATGCTAATAACTGTTTCAGCATGGGCATGTTTGAATGGAGTTGCCAGAGAATGTCACCAAAATGTGAGTCCTTTCCAAATTCCCATTTCAGAAGTCCAATATGCTATGGATAATGAAAGCTCTTGGACAAYATAAGTGACTTCATACTGTTAATTGAAAAATGGTTTTCATAGTGACATGCTGATGAAGGCATGGGTAAAAAAAGGCTGCTGAAAATAATATAACTGTAAGAGGACAAAATTAAAAGGGTTTTTGCTTGAAATTTAGTCTCTTGTTTGATTTCTTTTGTTCAGTGATACAAAAATCAGCAGGAGAGCATTCAACACTTTAGAAGTAGGAGCTTTCACAGTTTTCTTCTGAAAACTCTGCAATTTGGTTCAAAACACATAGTAYACTTAAAACCTCAAGCCAGCCAAAGTATACAACATGCACTCTGAATTTCAATCTGATCACTGTTCTACGAGACATATCCCTTTTTAGAAAAACTTCCAACGTTGGTTTAGAAACATAATGGCAGGACCAGGAAAATTGCTTTGTCCACTGTGATTTCCACTACACCAAAACTCTGCATAGGCTGCCCAGAATGGGGGATTTACCCAGTATGRTGTGTGTGCTCAGCAATGGGAAAATAAATATTTAATATCAGGCAATTATCATAACAGAAATTCTTAATTTTGCTACCTGTGAGAAGAATATTGTTATGGGTGCATTTAAAAGATATTTTGAAAAGAATAAAATAATCCAGGTCCCTGTTTTCCTTTTTTCAGGCGCTTCCTGATAGGATATTCAGCAATATACAAATCCCAGCACAAAATCTCCTGGAACCTCTGGCTGCTAAAKCTGTATGGTCTTGTTTTTTTCCCAGTTTGTACTTAAACCACTGAGAAATTCTTAAACCATTCAGAAATTTCATCTGTATGAAATGAATGTCATACAGAAGGAGGGGGGGAAAACACTCTGGCTGCTGTAACAAGCATTTAGAATGCCTGTAAAAACCTTTCACAAACTGTGCTGCTGCTTTTTCCTAGGGATGCTGCGCCAGATTCAGTTATCCCTGTGCTTCTCTGGARCATTTTGGGATCTGCTTTGGTTTTGTGGGACCTGCTGTGTCTCTGCAGGAAGGCATCACCTTTCAGGCCATGACACCTCGTGTGCTCAGGGCCTGGTGGGAGCAGCAGCAGCTGCAGATTTCCCCTGCAGAATCCTCACCCTGCAAATTCAGCAGGAAAGCTGGCGGCTCCTGCAGTCCTGAAATGTGCCCATCCCTTCCCAGCTTCCAGGGSTGAGCATGCCCAGGCACTGTGGGAGGGTCTCCACAAGCCTCTGGGTGCTCCAGCCAGGGGCACAGGGCTGTAAGAAGCTGCCTGACCTCCTTAAYACATCCCTTGGTGCAAAAAACTTCATCAAGTACAGCACATGCCATGAGTAGGGTGAGCACTTCCTCAAAATCAAGCTGATTCTCATTCTGCTTATTTCCTTTTTCTAAASCATTTCCAGAACTTCCCCCCTCCATCTATTGGAAACCATTTCCTACAAACCAAATTGTATCTGTGGACAGTCCTACCAGGGTGTGTGAACTCTCACCTTCACTTTTAGCCCTCACCTTSTCCTCCTGGAGGAAAAAAGGACAATGCTGCTGGCATTCACAACAAACAGTTCTAGGACACTGCTTTAAAGGACAGTTTGAGTAAAGTTGTTTGGTCATAAAACCACATTATTTGGCTGAATTTATTCCTAATAGGTGAACATGTAAGTGAGAAAATCACCTACTCAAAACTCAATGAGCTCAGACTGATAAAATCCATGTCAGAAATTCCATTGTTTAGGGACACACAAGAGAGGAAARACCACATTCATAGATACAAGACTAAAATTACATACAAAAATGAACCCAAAACTCCATGTATATGTGATTCTGTGCAATTAGGGGCAAAGAGAATGGGAGAACAGAATGCCTGATTTTTAACTGCAGGTTAAATGAACCTGCAAGACACCTCAGGGATTTAATAGCAGTGTGTGATCAGCAACACATCAGAAATATTGGTGCAAATCAGTGTCAGCAGCATGGCTAGTGCAGAGGGAGGACACATTACAGAGACAACACGTAAATAAGGTACCTGTGCTGCAAGCAGTCTCCTGGGAGTGAAATCCCCTGACTAAACATGCACAGGATCATTTTTAGGGCTCTATCAGCAGCAGGATTATGGCAGTGACTGTGACAGGCTTAGGGAGATTAGAAAGATAGAGCAGGCAGAAAACTAGGTGCCTTGCTGACCCCTTCAGGTAATAGGTTGAAACCTTGGAATGAAATTTAGCTAAAGCTGTTCTGTTAATGCTGTTGTAGGAGCCATAAATATGCTGAAAGCAATTCACAAGTTCCCATTTCCAAGCTCAGAACAGAGTGCTGTGCTAAAGAAGCCCAGCTCCTTCTCTGCTTAAAAGCCAGAATGTCTTGCAAAAACAAGCCAAAAGCACATATTTGACAATATAATTTCATGGGATCCCAGCAATTCTGAGTCTAGAATCTCAGTGAGTTTTTATGGAGTCTAATTTTTTTATCCCCYACTGAGAAAAATGTCTAATTTATATCTGATGTTTTATTGTTTTTTAAACTGCAAATCTGAAAATATTAAATCTGCCCCTATAAAATCTGTTCCCATCCTTACTTGTCAGCAGGCCCACTTTCCACAAACACAAGCCCACTTTCCACAAACACTTCAATGATAACGTAATTTCTCAAGATAACTTTTCAGAGAGGTGATCTTTGGATCTATGATTCAAAGCTTCACTGACACACTCCTCCAGCATTTATGGAACATCTCCAGTGCACACTCAGGCCTTTATGCAGCATTGCTTCCTGTAGTGGTAGATCTGGAGGAAAGAGCACTTCCRTATCTGGGTTTTTATACATCTAAGGACTAGCTTAGCATTTCAGCTGTATTTTTTAGAAAATAGTTTCAGTTCATACAGAAAGATTTTCCCAGCACAATCCACAGGTCTGCCTCCAGATTAGCATTTTTCAAGTGGTTAAAGGTAGCTGGTGCATAGTTGGTGTTACGGGGATCGTGTGTATGGTTGTGATCAGGGCAGGACAATCAATGATTTCTTTTCCTACACCTGTTCCAGGATCACTGGTTCTGTCAGAGCAGAGGACAAGTCTGTGTCTTACTTTGTGGGGTTTATTTAAGTTGTATTTTTCCTTGCATGGATTTTTTTTCTCCAAGGGCAAAGGGACACTGCTTAGACTTTCTTCTATTACAGCTTGTAAAAAATCAAAATAAATAAATCATAGGCTTCTTTCATCTTTAATTTCTGTTCTTTGCCCATTTACAGTTCTTGGTGACATGATGGATGCTATCACTGTTGGAAAATGGCAAGGAAAACTTATGCTTCTGTTTAGCTGCTTGGATATCTCATTAAACTCAAGAGAATTGTGACAAAACACTGATTTCTTGACAAGGAAACTTTTTTATGCACTAGTCTTGTTGAAAGTCTCATTTATAAAATATCCATAAATCTGAGTAAAGCCAGGAGAAGTTTCTCCTGAGATGTCTCTGACTGAAAACTGCACTGTCAGGACACCCAGATTTGCACCTCTCACATCTCTGATCTCTCATGTGTGCCCTGACCATGACATAGAAGAAAGAGTCTTTTGTTGGAACCCTGGAACCTTTGATTTGAACCTTGGATGGGAAAAGACAGAGTGGGAATCATTCATAAATGTCACATATCAAGAAGTCCTTTTCTCATTTCTATGCAAAGTAAAAAAAAAAAAATATTTAAAAACCCAACAAACCCCAAACTGTTTGAACTTCCTTACTGCRTTGGAAAACAATTGTGAGTGACCTTGACCTTGGCTCAAGAAGCAGGGAGCCCTCAGAGACAACCTCTTAATTTCTTCAGCCAGTCCTCCCCACATATTGACAAGGCTGCAAAAACTTTATTTGTCTTGTGAATTCAGAGCTACTCAAGTTAATACATTTTATTCTAGCAAGATATGCTCTGCCTGTAGATGATTCTGGATGTACAAGTATATAAATAAAAAAAAAGTAATCATGGCTCCCCCCACCCCCAACTTTGTAAACACTGGAGTTTATAAAAAAAAAAAGAAAATATTTTACCAGTGAGAATAAATATCCATGTGGCAATTTGCAGTCAATGCCTAATGCTCAAAAACCAGCAGAAGGAAAGATTGTTTGAGAAAATTTTCCAAGTTCACCAACGTGAATAAGCAAGTTACTACTGCTTTCAATCAGGGTGAATATGAACCTGTCAAAATAACAAAGCCTTTCAGCAGTGGCAAATAAGGAAGGCAAAACAATAAAATGGCTAAAGCTTGATAGCCTTCACCTGCTTTTTTTCCCTGAGAAAGTTAAAGGAATGGAAAAAATGCAAATAAAATGCAGTTCTGCTGTGGGCTAGGAGTGATGGAGGCATTAAAATAAGACCTTTCTTAGCAGTCTGGCTGCACCAGAACTTGTGTCTTGATGTCCTTGACACCTCCTGGTCTGATTTCTGTCACAGAGGCTACAGGCAAACYGGATATGACACAGCAGATTTGGAATGTGAGACGTTCACTTTACAGCAGTAAAAGTGAAGATGGAAATGCCATGGATCGTATTTGTGGGGAAATGYCCTGACAAAGGCAGGAATGATGAATCTGACTCCATGTTCTCAGAAGGCTAATTTATTACTTTATGATACTATATTATATTAAAGAATGCTATACTATAATACTATACTATATTAAAGAATACGGAAAGGATACTTATTGAATGCTAAAAAGATAATAATGAAAACTCGTGACTCTCTCCAGAGTCCTGACACAGCTTGGCCCTGATTGGCCAAAGAGTGAAAACAACTCMCAGCAGAATCCAATGGAACAATCACCTGTGGGTAAACAATCYCCAAACACATTCCACATGAGCACAACACAGGAGAAGCAAATGAGATAAGAATTGTTTTCCTTTTCTCTGAGGCTTCTCAGCTTCCCAGGAGAAAAATCCTGGGAGAAGGGGTTTTTTTCAGAGAATGTGAATGCTGCAGCCAAGGTGGTGCTTTAATTCAGTTTAAACCAGGCCTGTAAAAATGCAGTGGGTAACAAGGAACCTCATTATTCATCGTTCTGTGCAACACAAGGAGCTGCTGCTCAGCTTAGAAACCTGCTAGGAGCACACAGATCTGTCTGTGCTCCTTCATGGCTTGTGTTTGCATGCTGTGTATTTTCTTGGCCTTGGAAACAAACTGTGCAAGACATAAATCTCACCATGAAAATGAAAAAAAAAGTAGCTATTTTCAAACTTTCATCAGCTATCTCAGCAGCTTGTRAGAGATCAGACATGCAGCTTGCTGGTGGTGCTGCATTCTGATGGCACAGAGCTGGCAGAGTCAGTCCTGCTTTCTGCAACATGAACATTTGGATCTGTATTTGTTTTCCCCATTTTTGTCAGAGCACTGTTCCACACAATCCAGGATTTTCAGTATGAACAGACATGTGCATGAAGGTGTTCATGTTCATGCAGTTCTGTGYGTTTGYACCTGTTGTCTCRARGTKTTTTGTTTTGGGTTTTGGGGTTTTTTTGCCTATAGGAACAGAAATTCCTGCTTATTTGGGACAATAAAGAAGCCAAGGTGCACGGTCCTGCCTTCTGGTTTGATTACATGCTGCATAAAGTGGGAAGTCATTCAATAAGAAATAAGAATTTTATTTCTATTAAATAASAAAACATCTCTGTTCTGGTTGGCTGATCCTCTGAGGGCTCCAGAGCCAAACTCTGCTTTGTGTCTCCTCCTTGTGCCCCATCAGCAGTGACCACTCTGCTCCAGATTTCAGCTCCACACAGAGCTGACTCCTCTGCAGCCCTGCTACCCCCTCAGTCTATTTGGTGGGCTCATGATAAACATTATTCAACAAAATGAACAATGGAAGTTTGTATCTCCTCAAGGCAAGAGGAAAATTAAATAATGATGCAAAATAAAAGATTGATTAAATTATCCTCAGTTTTTCAAGGCACAAGACCATGGCTTTCATCATTGAAAAGTTGTATGRGAGACCTTCAGACCAGATGGGATGTCCTAAAGCATCTCTAATGTACTAGAAACTTTGCATTTACATGTAATTCTCAGATTTTTCTGTTTGTACCATACCAAAGCATTCAGAATTAAGGTAAAAATATGTACACAGTTAAATAAATTTACATCAATAGAAGTTATTTGAACAAGGACAAAWCTTCTTTCTTTTTTGACATTTGCATTTGAAAGCTGATATTTTGACAGTGCCACCAACTCCAGCAACATTTCAACTTAAATTGGAAAATTAATACAAAATTGRAGGGATTAAATAATCTAAAATTGAAACACTTGAAGTAATATAGATGACTTTGGTGACTGCAAACATTCCCAGTAATGTTGTTGATATTTTCTTTTGTGGCAGTACCCATTTCCTCCTTCCTACTCCCAGCATTTATTCCAGTTATAGCCAGATCTTGTCCACRTCTCTTCTTACTGATGGTCCTTTTTCAGCATGGTGAATGAGTGAGAAGAAGCTTTTTCACCCAGGTCTAGATTGAATTATGACTATTTTTACACCTGAAAATTAGAGAGCTTCCTGTGACATCAGATTTCAGAGACTGCCTGTAAGAAAACCTAYGAGAAACAAAAGCATATAAATTAAAAGTTTTCAGCCAAATTAATTAGCATGGTTCCATAAATTATACTAATGTTTGGGCTTTAGCTTTTTAAAGCTATTGTCTTTTATTGCTTTTTTAGATAAATGGTCAGTAGATAATTATCTCTATTTCTTAAAAAAAGCTCTTTTGTGCTCCAGAAATTGTTCTACCCTAGGATGAATGGGCAATTCAGAATCACATTAATATTCTCACTCTTGTAGAGTTTCAGACTGGGTTAAGGAGGGTATCAGGGGGGAGAGTCAGAAGTTTTTTGAGTGAGAGAAACTCAATCAAATTTCAACCTACAGAAGTATGCCACAAAATATGACTGATTTGCAATCTGATCCCAGGGCAAAGCACATAACTGCAGTTCCCTGAATTGGAAATACAAGCTGCTTCTATTTTACTGGGCGTTTATGAGGTAGAAGGAACCATCAAGGATGCTACAAAATAGAGTCTGGAATGTTTAAGTCATATAAGCCACAGACACAACTGCAAGGAAGCGACTTCTATGGTGTTTTGGAAGACTTATTTTATCTTTTTCATAGCATACTGAAATTATAGTTTGTCCTTTCCCTGCATCTATGGATATGATGCTACATTTTATATTTCCATGGCTGGGACTTAAAAAAAAAAGCAAACAAATCTCTTAAGAATATAAGACCATGTCATTACTCTTAAATACCTTTCAAGATTTCTGTGTACTTTATTAAACAGAAACTTGTGCAAAATTATTACAGAACCCTACTTCTTACTGGTACATTGCCTTTGTGCAAATATCATGCAAATTTCTACTCAAAAACTTAATTCTCGTATTTCCTGATACCAGCTCACCTCTTTCAGTAAAGAAAAAAAGGAAGTGAGATTAACATTTTTATCTTTGATTACTATCACTAGCAAATAATAGACCYAGTTCAGGCACATAGTTAGAGGCAAATTTTGCCCCAGAGAATTTGCCATCTGTTCAGGCAAGTCTCACAAAGCATAGGAGGAACACGGTACTGATTTCCTGGTTTTGTTAGAAAAAACATAAAAGGGTAAAAGATGCTCCCAAATGAAATGAAAACAAAGAAAGAAATGTATTTCCTAAACTGTCTTCCAGAACCAAAATACAAAATATTCTCTCTACTGGTCTTGATACGTGGGATGATGGTACAGGGAATATTTATGTTGATGATGATGGTAATGGTGATGATAACAGTTTTAAAATACAATCACAAATTTTGACCTCTGGGGTTAAAGGCAGAATGGATGAAAGAGTGATGACACTTTGGAACAGATTTTATCTGAAGCTAGAAGTCAATCTCAACTGGGGGCGGGGGCTGAGCTGACTAAATTTCAGAATGTGACAGAATTAGCAGCAATGTCCATCAGATTTTCAAAAATCTGGGACACTGGCTATTGATCAGCAGGCACGTACTGCTCCTTACAAAATGGAAGAAAAAGGAATTCACCAAGTACAGACCAATTAAGCTGACCTCAATAATATGTTAGAGATATAGACTGCTCCTTGCAAAATGGAAGAAAAAGGAATTCACCAAGTATAGACCAATTAAASTGACCTCAATAATATGTTAGAGATATAGAACATATTTTCAAGTGAAAAATTTGTGAAAGACATGAAGCTAAAAGAATTATGGAATAAAATGAAACTTGAATTTACCAAGTTTAGACCAAGCCAAACTAACTCAGTCTGATTTTATGCCTGTAACAGACAGGCCGTGCTCTGGCTTTCATCTCTTTGGACTTGAGGAAAGCATTTCACATAATGAGCCACATGGAGAATTTTCACCAAAACAGAGTGAGATGGAATTGCTAAAAAGCTGCCAGGTCCAAAAGATCCCCTTAAAAGCCATATGGGAATGGATTGTATGATAGGAAAACCTTCCTGCCTGGAAGCACACTTCAGATGCACTTTTTGAGGATCAGCACTGGGACCAATTTTACTTGGTATTTTCATCAGTGACCCTGACACAAAAGTACGTAGGAAATTGATCATTTGGTTTGGCAGCAAGTAAGGATGTGCTGTCAATAAACTGAGGGGAAGAATGTCAGACAGCAGGAAACAGACCTGCTCAGCTACTGGGATAATAGAAATTAAGAARGTGTAGTCAGAAAAGTGCCAAGAAATGTATACACCTCCTGAGAAAAATTATTGCTAGATCCTGAGAGGTTATTAATGGGACATTATTGAAGATGAGAAGAACAGGAAGCTATAAAAACATTGATAGAGTGCTACTTTTTTTTTTTTCTTTTTTTTTACTGTTGAGATAAGGAATTATTCATTCTGCTATATGTGACTGTGGTGAAGTGCTAATAATCACACAACACACAGTTCTGGTCAGGTTATTTGTGAAAAAAGAGGCAGCATAATTGCAACAGAAGCAAGAAGAGGATAATTGGGAAGAGAAGATTTACTATACCACAGGGATTTGGAGAAATATTTGCTACACCACTTTTACCAAAATGAAGATAAAGAGAGGAGAGGATTGCCCTTTGTAAGTGATGTTATACACAAGTGAACTTTCCTTAGGGGAGGACAGATAGGAGRTGACACATGAGAAAAAGTTGAAGTAAACCATAGAATCATAGAATGTTAAGGGCTTGGAATGGACCTTAAGGATCATCTAGTTCCCTCCCATGGGAAGGGACACTTTCCACTAAAGCAGGTTGCTCAAGGCTTTATCCATCCTTGCTTTGACTGGGGCATCCACAGCCTCCCTGAACAACCTGTTCGAGTGTGTCACCACCCTCAAAGAAAAACATTTCTTCCTAATATCTAACCCAAATTTTCCCTCCTCCAATTTGTACCCATTACTCCTTGTCTTATGACCTAAATGACCCTAAGAAATCAAGGCTGGAGATTAGGAGAACATTTCCAAGGATGTGAAGTGAGATTATGAGGTGGTTTCTCAGAACCAGTGGGAGGATTTTYGCTGTGTGAAAGAAGGAGAGGGAATCTCTCTTCCTTTGAAAGACAACAGGATAAGGCATGTCCCTACTCTGTGCCTGGGARAGGACACCTGGCACACCAGGAGGGCTAGCCCAGAGAAAGGACAGGAAAATGGACAGGGAAAGAAGGGAGCTGCTGTCAGTGCAGGACGAGATTCCCACCCATTCCATGTCTGCTAGGGGAGCTGCCAGGCTCTGCTCCTGTGGTACAAAAAGGAGCTGGGGAGAAAAAGTTGAAAAATTAAATGMAGCCTTGAGAAACCCTGAGCCGTCTCTGCTGGCACTCAACAGAGGGAATGCTCACAGCTCCTGCCCTGTCCTCTGATTGTGATTCCAACACCCCTGCAGGAGGGACCACTCAGAGTCCTGTTCATCCAGCCAGGGACTTCCCAGAGCTTACAGCTAKCTAAATCATGGCTT
Source organism: Cardinalis cardinalis (assembly GCA_014549065.1). Taxonomy (NCBI): domain Eukaryota; kingdom Metazoa; phylum Chordata; class Aves; order Passeriformes; family Cardinalidae; genus Cardinalis; species Cardinalis cardinalis. The sequence continues at coordinate 2,325,475 of JACDOX010000021.1, forward strand.
TTTGCACTAAATTCTTGCTCATTTGGCTGGATTGGGCAGATTTTGCTCCAAGTGGATCCAGTGAAGAACAAGACAGGCCAGGCTGAAACCTTTGGTGATTGCTTCTGAAAACACAGGCACTGATTTCCTGAATGAGACCTTAAATGGGAACAGGCTGATTAAGTTGAATCCTCCCATAGGAAATCAGCTTATTACTATCAAGAAWTTTTTTTCTCAGCACTATTTTATTGGATTTTTAAAAACCAATCACAAGAAAACAGCAATGCCCCAAAATAAAGAGGTCTGTGAAAATGGCTGTGCCAAATGCTTCTCTGACACATTTAACACCTCTCTAATAATGTTTTTTATAATTGTTTCAGAATGAAAATGTACACCATAACAACCTGAAAATGGCTCATGCATATTCATACCTTCCATGTGTTAACTGCTGGGGAATGTTCTCAGATTGCTTCACTTTATAAATTGTTACTTATTTACCACGCCAGTTGGCGACTCTGGGGTGGCATATGTGAAACGAATTTGCAGTTTCTATTACAGCTAGTTGCAATTTTCCAATGAAACACTTTTTAAACGAAGAGGAAAAACAACAAAAAGAATCGCCCCAACCCATTAATCTGGAAGGCAGTGCTTTGTAGAACAGTATTTGTTCAGATGATCTGACAAAACATGGACAGGGTTTTATGAGGAGCATTTTCCAAATATGCAAGATCACATGRGTGACTTCTGGCTGCTCCAGAACAGCTTCCCCAGGGGAGGAGATCCCACATGGCTCTAATCTGGCAAAATCCTGAAGCTGAGTTTGGGAATTCCACATTTCGTCAAAGGTCACCTCCTGGCTCCATAGCAGTAACCTCCTGGTGATTCTCTCTTGCTTTACTCTCAAACCTCCCAAAATCTGAGCTACTGGGTCAGCAACCAACACCTTGCAGCTCTGGCTTCCAACCCTGCTCACATAAAACATAATWTGCAAAACTGGTAATGATATATACATATCATTAGAGAAAATAAAGTCTTACAAGAAAGCCCACAGTAATTTCTTTCTTCTAAAAGCAGATCTGGTTGGGAAAACCTTTCTTCTTTTTCATTCATGAATAAAAATATTTTCCCTCAGCTTTACCATGTTTATTCTGTTCTAAAATAATGAAAAATCAYTAAAGTTTCCCCAAAGCGGACTCTGAATTTGAAACACAATCATAAAACAAGCTGCTGCAAATTTTTTTTAAGAGCCTGAAAAACTGAAATATGAAAGAAGCAGATTCCTTGGCTCCCTCTTTGGCCAGGTGGTATGGAACTGATTTCATAGCGGGAAAGGTAAATTCTTTGAGGATCCAAACCCCTTTGAAAACAATGGGAAAACTACCACATTTTAAACATGGCCCTCTATTAGGAGAACTGGTTATATATATATGTGTACACAGACACAGATCAAGAGAAAAACTGTGCACAGAATTTAATGGGATGGACTATGGAGTAGGTGGTGTTTAAAGTGTCTCCTGTGCAGTCTCTAAATGTGCTGTGTCTCTTGCTGTGCAGAATATTCAGCACATAAAAATAAACTTTCTTCCCTTTTTTGTTCAGATGTTTGCAGGTCACCTTTCCACTCTCTGGGAGAACTGAAACTTTCTTTTTTTTCTCCAGTCATGTTCCATCTATCACACTGTACATCGAGAGAGGCGGGAGCAGATGTGTCAGATGCAGAAAATGAGAGACAGAACAAAGAGAAATAGGCCCCTGAAGGAAAGAAAGAGAGAGGTTCCAAAAGCAGAAACAAGAAGTGAGAGAGATAAGGGACCCTAAAATAGACATAAATCAACAGAAAATCAAGTCCCTTGAAACAGAAGATAAAAAATCCCCCCTAAAGAGAGAAAGGCAGCAGGGGACATCTGTCCATCAGAAGGACATATATATCTCCAAGAATTTTAATATCAATCCAGCCACAAGAATGATATTTAAAAAAATGACCTGTATCATTAATGAACATCTCACTAATTAGCCATTTCAAGTGCAATGTTTAACACAGATTACAGGATGAACAGACTCTCCTCCAGCTCATCAGCCCTATGGTTCTATGCCCACCTGGGAAAAGAGAGAGAAATAATCATAGGTGCATAAAGACCAAGTAAAGAGTTGATTAGAAGAACAGGTTTGGGTTGCTAGATAATATTTGATYTACTGTCTAACAAGCATTTTAGTACAGCCCTTCAGATACTCTGCAGTCCTCAAGTATCAAACTTGATACTCTGCTGTAATTTCATCTATGATAGATTGCAARGTTTGCCATAATATGACAAGGAGCAATTGAATGGATCCAAACTCAGCTGAATGGGTCATCTAAGGCTGCTGAAAGTGAAAAGAGCAAGGAGATGATGGCAGTGCACTAAAACAGATGCCTTTTTTATTCAGTCAGATATCCAAGATCATCTGTTGTTTAAGCACCTGCAGAGCTGAAGCTGGAAAGTGGAGAAGGCTTTGGGAGACTGCTGTTCCTTTGTTCAGAACCCATTCCAGTTGAAGACTGTCACCAAAGTTTGACGGGTCCCTGAGATAGGTAAACATGCTCCTTCTCCTTTTACTTTGTTTTTCCTCCAGCCTTAACTTTCTCATGGTTATTTCAGGGTTGATTTTTTTTGCACTCACTCACACCGTTTGATTATAGCTATTCCCAAAAGAGAAGTGGAGGATGGCAAAGGGAAAYGACCTTAATTTTAAAGGGATATCCTTAATTTTAAGTCATATCTAAAGTCAACTAGTTAAATGGCAGATGACAGAAGACACCTGAAGGATAAAGATGTGTCATTAGGCAGTGCTGAGGAACAGCTGAGAGTAAAAAAGGCAAACAGRTATTTAAAACAGAATTAGAACTGGACCTTTATTTTTTCATGTGTTTGATTTTTTTTAACTCAAGCTTCCATCTTTGGAAGGTATTTTCTTGTTATACATGTTATATTACAAAATATATTCTTGACAGAGGCTGGGACTTGGACACAGAAACTACAGAATTGTTGAAATGATTGAAAGAATGGCTCAAGGAATGGTTGGCAGCAATGACAGGCAGCTCTAAGCAAATGTGCATTTACTAAATGTAAGTTATAAGCACATTRTAAGCCATGGAAATGATGAAAGAATTAATCATGAAATTGAAGCCATTAATTTATTTATTTATCGGTACTGGAAAATTCCTGAATGTCCTTGAAAGAATAGAAACTTGGACTTTAGATTCTCTCAGATGTTACATGYCAGGCTTTGGTAGAGGAAGGAGGAGGGAGAATAAAGGTCACTTTCAATCTGCTTCTTATTCATAACATTCAGCTTGAAGACCTGGCCAACCTGGCTAAGATGGGTTGTTAAATGGATTGGCCTAGGGCAAGAAAATGAAAGTAAGTGTGTTCTAAAAGTTTTGGGAACTTGGATCAGGGATAATTCCATCTGTTTAACAGCAGGACAGACACAATGTGGTTGATGAATGATGGAAGTGCTTTTTATCACTGTGGTGTTAATGACATAATGAAGGTCTTTAAGGAGTACAAATGTGGTATTCTATAAATCTGCTCCTATACATTTTCCTTCATTTATCAATTATTAAGGGGATTTTCACCTTCTGTTCTAGAAATTGCTGCAGAGTTACTGCATTGATTTAGGATGGCTTTTAGCTGCTTTGATGTCTATTATATTTTACCATATTGGTGAGCAGGGTTTATTTCATCACATATTCTTTTTAAAAGGTTTCAATATTGATAAAATCTGGGCAGATAGGTATGTAATAAATTTTCTTATTTTARTAGGATTATTTCAGAGAACAAAGTGTGAGAAAAATACTTGTACTAGACTTATACTTGATAAGTCATTTTAACCCTTTTGAGGATATAACTCCTGGCAATCTGTTTAGCAGACAAGGGTGAGAGAAGACCCTTACCCCCACATCCTTCAAAAAAGATTTCTGCTTGTTCCATCTTTAGGCTGTTAAAAGCAGTTTTTTGAGAATTTTAGCAATCTGGAGAATCTTAATCCTTTGCAATTAATCCTTCCTAAAATAAAAATAAAGTAACAGAGACGGGTTATATCCTAATCACTAAAGATTATTTTTCTTTTCTCTTGATCTTGCCTATTAATTCCCACTTTCATTTATTTAATCTTTCATTTTCCTTTCTTCTTTCAGCATTTCCTAGGCAGTACTTAATAACAGATGATACACCAGTCTGAAACATGCTACAAAGGACAGACTATATTTGGAGGTTAAAAGAAGATATGCAAAAATGGTTGTACCACTTTTTATAGCCACATGAAAAGAAAGTGATGCAGTTGCTAACACAGTTGCCTGGTGCTATTAGGGAGGTTCTTGAGTGCCTTTCAGGAGACACCTGCTCTCCAGCTGTGAAAGGGCTCAGGGGCCCTGTGGGGCCTGTTTTAGCCCTGACAGCCCAGTCCTGGTGTTTTGGATAATTTAGGGCATCTCAAATGGCACTGGGAAGAAGAGAACTCAGCCCAAAGGTGGGATTTTATTCTGAGTTAAAAGWAAAACAAATATTTACAAATGRGCTTCAYGTCCMATCTCTCATCAGTCAGTAGAGACTTGGTAAGATTCAGAAAATCTGGAGTCCAAGGAGGTGCTCAAGTGATGAAATGTGCATTTCCACTCAGGGTGAGAGGAACCTCTAAAACTTCATTAATTCTATTCTGTGAATCTCACTAGCAGTAAAAGGAGCTTAGACACCCACCTTGTGATGTAGGCACTGACATTTCAGTGACTACAATCTCGAGCTGAGTACCAGTCACAATTTCCCACAGATTATAGCAAGGTATGAATTATTTAAGCACCAGTGTAGATAACAAATTTAAGTTCTTATTTCTATAGAATTTAGASTAAGATAATTCCAGTGACTTTCCTGTCTTATCTGTGCTGTCCTCTCCACAAGCRCATGGATAAGAAGGCACCCAGATAGTCATGGACTAACTCTGAGAGTGTCACTTCCTTGATTAAATATCAATGTCACATTTTGCACCATTGATTGAATTATGGCATGTTCTACTTGAAGACCAAAGTCATCAACTGGTTGTCCTCAGGAAGTCAGCTCTTCTGTCCCTCAGGTATCACAATRTATGGTCTTGCCTCACCTATCACCCAAACAGAATATTTTGTCTTGCAGTATATAATAAAGAGAATATTGTTCCTTGTTTCCTTTGTCTTTTTAACATTAAAATGAATAGATGGATGCAAGCCTTACTTAGTAACCAGCAGAAATTGACATTTTCAGCAACCCATTTTTAGAATTAAGATACAAATCTAACTGGGCATAAAGAAATATTTCAAGCTGCAAAGCTCATTTTGTGTTATTTTCTCACAAAATGCCAAGGAACAAGAAAAAAAATCTAGAATATAAATGTAGAGTTATCTCTCTTATGCTCATGACATCCTTCTTTCTCCAGACTATGTTAAGTCTCCTCATAAAATGAAAAATGAATCTTCTCTCTATAACTCTCAAACTTGATATGATCAAAACTACAGCTTTTCTCATCCTAGAGGAATCTCACTGAACATAACAGAAATCATGTCAAGTTACACTAAGAAAAGCAAACAAGCATACAAACACTTCCCCAGGCCACTTTCTGTCACTTTACAGAACAAAAAATTAATTATTTTTAAAAACGCAAAAATGGGCATCATGAACTTAAATGCATGCAAGTASGTAAAATAAAAAATTATTAAAAAGAGATTTTGGATCATATACTATGGAAGCAGGATGCAAGTTGTAATACAGTCCAACGTATCATGGAAAGAGCAAAGTGAAGGAAACTGGAAATCAAGAAAAGCCAGAAAAGGATCTAGAAAAGGAAAGGGAAAGGGCAGGAAAGGGATCTTAAGCACAACTCAGGCACTTAATCTTAAGAACATCATTCTAGAGCCTGACATTCTTCAAGCACATGATAACTTCCCTAGAACCACCTGCATCTCCTTCCAGAGTTGAGTAAATCCAAATCAGACTTCTGCATGCATCCAACTGGATTTATTAAGTCCCTTGAAATAACTGACCCTACCACTGCAAAGGTCAAAATTTTAGAGATATAGTCAGAGAGAGAGAGAGAGAGGGAGAGAGAGAGAGGGAGAGAGAGAGGGAGAGGGAGAGAGCTTTGTCTTACATGTGATGTTTCTTTAGGTAGGACAACCATGAGTTCAATGGCCACGGCTCTGTTCATTCATTTGGGATCATGGAGCGTGTGTTTCCCTGGTGCCCAGGGTCCGTCAGTCCATCCCAGGAGTCTGTCAGTCAGTCCCTCCCAGGCTCAGTCAGTCCATCCCAGGAGTCTGCCAGTCCATCCCAGGGTCAGTCAGTCCATCCCAGGGTCAGTCAAACCATCCCAGGAGTCTGCCAGTCCATCCCAGGGTCAGTCAGTCCATCCCAGGGTCAGTCAAACCATCCCAGGAGTCTGTCAGTCAGTCCCTCCCAGGCTCAGTCAGTCCATCCCAGGAGTCTGCCAGTCCATCCCAGGGTCAGTCAGTCCATCCCAGAGTCAGTCAAACCACCCCAGGAGTCTGTCAGTCCATGCCAGGGTCAGCCAGGGTCCATCCTAGAAGTCTGTCAGTCCATGCCAGGGTCAGTYAGTCCATCCYAGGAGTCTGYCAGTCCATCCCAGGGTCAGCCAGGGTCCATCTGTCACTGCCAGGAGCAGTCCCACTGCCCTTTGTRGAGCTGCTCCCTGAAGGGCTGGGGTGTCAGCAGGSCCCATCAGCTCCTTCCCCACCCTCTCCTCACCAACGTCACCCTCTGGGACACAGTGACATTCCTTTGGGAGAACCTGGCCTGTCCTCCGCTCCTGATTTCCTGTTCTGCCACCCCATGGGGTCCCTCACGGCTGTGTCCTTCCCCTGGGATGGGAGCAGGGCCGGGCCTAGGCCGAACAGAGCCTCCGCCATGCTGGGGTCAGGGCCCAGGTGTGTCACCCCCAGGATCCACCAGTGTCACCTCCTGGGGATCATCCCATGTCACCCCTGGGCTCCAGCTGAGCAGGACAACGGGGCTGAAGGGACTGGGGAGCTGCTGAGGGGCTGGGGAGGCTGAGAGGACTGGAGGGGCTGAGTGGCAAGAAAGAGATGGAGGGGTTGGAATGTGTCCAGAGAAGGGAACAGAGCTGAGGAAGGGTCTGGAGCACCAGGAGTGGCTGAGGGAGCTGGGGGGATGTCARAACCCAAGACATTCCTCTGGCTGCCCTGGAGGACTCRAGACCCTGGCAGGGGGCTCAGAGACCTTGGCACAGAGTCAAAAACACCTGTGCCTTTGATCTTAGCCCATGGAAACAATTACCAACTTTGTGTGGAGCGTTACAAGCCACAAGGGTTTGAATAGAATGATAGTGAATTTATCATAGGGTGAAAGAGTAGAATTTTGGGGTTTTTAGAATGGGGGTTCAAGAAGCAAGATGGAGGAATCTGGGTGTGTCCTTTCTTCTTCTTGTCCTCCATTTTCTGCTGTGATGGTGGCACTTTTGGATTGTTTTAGMGTAGAGACARACTGTCTAACATAGGTGATAGGTATTGAGAAATTATTGTAAATAAAGTCCATGTAGTTTTTAGTATAAAAAAATAACACTGCTCTGAGGGTGGTCAGCGTGCCTCAACCCGACCTGCTGGACAAACCTCAGCAGGTCAGAGAAAGAATGTATTAGATAAGAGAAAATAAACARCCTTSAACACCAGAGCCRAGGAATCCCAACTTCTTTGAGCGTGGGGCTGGGAAAAAAGACTTTTTAATACCTCAGGAGCCATTTCAGCAGCAACAAACCTGAGAGGGGGACTCAGAGAAAATGAGGTTCRGGGAGAACCTTCTGGCTCTGCACAGCTCCCTGACAGCAGGGGACAGCCAGGGGGGTTYRGGCTCTGCTCCCAGRGAATGAGGGACTGGACGAGAGGAAACAGTCTCAAGTTGTGCCAGGGAGGTKTAGAWTGGATATTAGGGAAAATTTCTTCACTGAGAAGGTGGCCAAGCATTGTAACAAGCTGCCTGGGGAAGCCGTTGAGCCACCATCCCTGTAAGGGTTCACAAACCATTTGGATGTGGCACCTGGGGACATGGTTTAGTGCTGGGTTAATGGTTGGAGCTGATGATCTTACACATCTTTCCCAACAGTATCAGTTCCATGATCCTATATGATATTCCTGTGAGAGATGGGAGAGGAAGCTCAATGCATTTCTCAGCCTCAGGGACACTCAACAAAAACTACTTCCASGAAGATCCTAATCAAAGAGGTACTCTCTTGTTTAAAATGTGCCTCTCTGTTGAAAAAAATTCTAATTTTGTCTGTTCAGATGAAAATCCCAAGATGCACAATTCTGCACAGAGTACAACAGGCAAAAATCCAAGCTTATGCACAGAAAGCACATTTAGATGAAAGACTGCTGAACAAAAGTCTGCTCCAACTTAATAATGCACAATCATTGCTTTAAAACAAATTTTAAGTCATACCTTTTACAGTGTTTCAGAAGTAGCTATTACTGTGAACATGCAAAACAAGTAGAGCAGAAAAAATATGGAAGAAAATAATCCTTACAAAAACCATTGTAAGGTTTTTGTTTTAGTCTAGTTTTCTAACAGCTACTTAATGGAGCAAAGGCTGAGTTCAGTTCCCATTTCTAACATTTTCTACAATGCCACTTTTTAATCAAAAATTCAGCAGCTGTATTTATGATTGAAAAATCCAAGTGTGGGTCAGGCAGTGTAATCACACAGCTGAGCTAATGGTTTTGCTGCATGAAAAGGGTTGTGGCTACTGTATTAAAGAGTCACTATGGGTTTGGAATAAGAAGTCAGATGAGATCATTCAAATCAGATCATAGCAAAAAAAACCCTTATCAACTAATTCTGAAATTTCCAGACTTCAAATATTTTCCTGTGGTTCATTTCTTTATTGAGCTCTTGAAGCTTTCACATCTCAATCTTCCCCCCCARATAGAAGCCATCTGATTTTCTCATTTCAATCTCTTTGAGACCACTATCAGGCAATCCTGTGGCACAGGAYTCAGGCCCCAAAATGGACATACCACCATGATGGAAAAGTCATTTTCATAATATTGCCAACAGACTGGCAGGGAGGCAAGCTGCAATACAGAGAGAAGTTCCAATGTGATTTTCAGTTGACATTTGCAATTGGGTTCATATGGTTTGAGTGAGCCTGATACAAACAATTYGATTTTTAAAAGATTATCTGAAATGAGCCTGGAAATCTCTTGTTCCCTGTTGCTAATTGAGATGGAACAAGATGAATCATTCAGTTCTTGTGTCTAGAGCAATTCTGTACACAGGCCACAGCAGTATGAGCCTCCATTAAATGTGTCCTGATGTGCTAATTTACCTCACTGAGTTTGGAAACCCAAAAATGGCACCACTGAGACCTACAGCCTTCAAAGGGCTTAAGTGAACCAGCAAATCTTTTGCCCAGAGACGTCTCATTCTTGCCCTGTTTATCACAGGTAAACACATCCTGCAGCACAAGAGGAAGAAGACTGAAGTCACTAAATCACTTGGAAAATCTCTGAGTGGGGTGTGTAACACTGCTCCTCTTTAGTAAATGCCAATGGGTATAACATTCATTTTATCCAATCCCCCAATTTATTAATTGCTCTCTTAGTGAAGRCACTGCTGGCAATTGCAGTACAAATGCTGAAGGGAGAAAAAAAGGTGGCACATGAGAAGTGCCTGAGTAATCACTTTGCACAGTGAATGATGTAGGGAAGGGGTGTCCTCATGATTCTCAAGTGGGGTGAGAATCCTGGATTACAGTTTTGGTGCTCCAACCCAGAAAAATAGGATGTCTTGGTAAGGCTCTATCTACAGAAGAATAAGATTTACTGGTCTGAGAGAAGCCATGGGACTTCATTTTCTTCCAAGGTTTTTCTCTTAAACATTCAGCTTGTCATTATAAAGCCATAATTTTCCTGCAAACCCTTTTTATATACTTTCTGGACTGAAAAATCCAAAAATTATTGAATGATTGGATGCCTTAGAATGTGGATTGTTATTATAAAAGACTCAGGTAAAGAGAGTGAATGTGGAAATTTTGACTCATATTACCAATTTGATACTATGGGTAGGACAGAACATAAAGAGGTGGCTGAAATAACCAAATGTCACTGTATAGAGAAACATTTTTAAGAAACTTCCTGTAGTTACTATATGGCATAAGGTGATTGTGCAGCAAACATTAACAAAAAAGTACTCCAGGCTAATAAAAAGAAACAAAAAATAAGAACATGTGGTATCTTCTCAGTGAACCCAGATACCTACTGGGAGAAAGTMAGTGGAGTCATTAGAATTATTTGTTCATCATTATTACTTATAAGGAGGTTCATCAGTGTATGTCTATATATTTAGGCCCTGTGGTTTTAGTGCTTGAAAACAGCTGCAAAATTCAGCTGAGTTTTGCAACAGACCCTGGAAAAAATCAGCCCCTGGCAGTTAGAACTAGCTGTTTCTAAGAGAAGTTCAAAGAAGCASTCATTAAGGAAAATGTCAGTTCTAAATTTATTTTCCCTGTTTCTTTCCTCTTTGTCATCTGCTATGAATTGGTCCCCAATGGCTTTGCCATTTTAATTTCATCTGGACACAGATGTGATCATCTGTGAACAAGTCTTTCAGAGACTGCCTTGGAAAGAACTTCCTACCATTCAGGACTAGGAAAGAAAAACTGTAATTCCAGGATTTATGTGGTTTTCTATCAGGATAAGTGTTTTCTTTATAAAAAGATTTGCAGCACATTCAGTCAAATATGATGACTTATAAGCCTCTGAGTAGGTTGCTGGTGTGAGAGAAACACTGGAATCCACAAATATCAGAAGGAGGAAGTCAACCACTTGGGTTTAGATTGATCTCAGTTCATGCTGTTTAGTTGCATGGACTTTTGTGTAATGATACCCAAACTACAGCTGGCTAATTCCTTCCATTCAGTGCAACCTAAAGTCTTCCTTTAATTATTAAACACCCTCACAAATACAGTTCTTAGTCTCCCTTTGTCCCTAATGAGGCCAATACCTCACTTTTCTGTCTGAAAGATTTTCTGCACATGTGCAGGATGATATAAATTTCTAAATCTTGCTTCGTTCAGCATGATTTCTTCAGATTGGGTCTGTTTTCTAAGGACTTTATGTAGCTCAGGGCACCAGGAGAGACAAAGAATGGCTGTCAGTGCAATGGYGGCAGTCAAACACTTTCTGCTCCTCCTGCAGAGATCACACTGCCTAATTAAATGTATTCCTCTATTTATTCAGGTCTCTGAAAAAATACAGACATATATTTGCATGTCTCTATATTAATATGTATTGATAAACACATTTGACTGTCGTATGGCATCTAAATTTGTTTTTATCCAAGCACTGCAGAGAATTAGCTCATCAGGGCTCATCTGTCCTGTACTGAGAAATATTTTTACAATTCTCAAGGAGCCTTGAACAATAACCCAGATCAGCAAAACCACAAACCTCAGGAGCCCCTTTGTTTTGGGATGTTCCCACCTCAAAGTTCATCCCAATGTTCTCAATGTTTAAAATTTCCCACTTTCAAACTGCAGATTAGATCCAAGCGTACCTAAATTTAGACCTCTTCCATTCCTGTTTRTAATTTGCATTTGAGAAAAAAGCAACAAAATAAGACATGGAGCAATCACAACAAATAACTATATGTCTAATTATAGGTGACATTAATCTCAATTTAGTATACCTTCTGATTTTGCTGTGATTTACACAGTGTCAATCATCAGGCTGGCTATYGATCCACCACATCAATAAAGCAGATGCTGCACACTCGTTTATTACTCACAGGATGAAGTTCCTGAGGGACTCACATCATATGTGCTTTACCAAGTGAACAGACAAAATAAGTCACTGAAAAGAACAGGACTAAGTTAAAATCCAGAAGTTTCAGGTATTTGTTTCAGGTTACTCAAAAGGTTGATACTACCCACCRAGCTGAGCTTCCTCACACAACTAAAAGAGTTTAATACAGGGTTTAGAGCTTGTATCCAAATATTTTGTAGTCCTAGTAAGGCTGAGTATCGAAGTTACTGTTACAGAAAAGTAGCAGTTTTATGGGAACAGTCTGTTAAGATGCAAAAATGATTTGCAAATGTTGTCCTCAGCTCCTCATGCATTTCTAAAGCAACAAGCTGAAAGGGGCTGATAATCATGAAACTGCATTAAATGTTCTATGAGATAAGTCAAATACCTTTCAGAAATTCTAATAAATTCTTTTCATAATTTATTAGCATATTCTACCCTGTGGATCTCATTTTTACCTATTAGAGAACTTGTCTAAGATCAGACAAAAGAACTTTTCTGTTCTACTGACATGCTGAGTGGAATTCATTATTAAACACTGTRCTAGGTTAATCTGGTGCAGGGAAAAAAATAAAGATGCAAGAGATGCTTTTTTAAAGATAACTGAAATTAGATAACAGGAAGAAAAAGCCTAGCAGAAGRAAAAAGAACCTTGCGAATTTTTTGAGTTTTTCCCCCAAAACTTTTTCTTTGAGGGCAGTGCAGAATTGGTTAATTGAACTGCCCAGTTGTCAGACTTGAATTATGTAGCATGCAATGCCCAATACATTTCTTCATTTTCCTTAAGAAAATCAAAAAGCCAAATGGAGCTAATTTCAGAAAAGATCTTTGCAGTGCAACYCTAGCATTTAAGGTTAAGAACACCATTCTAGATCCTGACATTCTTCAGGTACACAATAACATGCCCAGAAATCCTCCCTAGAATCACCTGCAACTCTTTCCAGAGTTGAGTAAATCCAAGTCAGACTTCTGTAAGAATCCAACTGGATTTATAGAATCCATTGAAATAACTGACCCAACCACTGCAAAGGTCAAAATTTAAGAGATATGGTCAGAGAGAGATTACATGTGATGCTTCTTTAGGTGGGTCAACCATCAGTTCAAAGGCYACAGCTCTGTCCATTGGGTTGGGATCATGGAGTGTGTGTTTCCCTGGTGCCCAGGGTCAGTCAGTCCATCCCAGGGTCTGTCAGTCAGTGCCAGGACCACCCTTGGGGCTGGGGACAGAGGGACTCAGGGCTCCTGGTGGGTGCCAGGTGCCCAGAGAGGCTTTGGGGATGTTCCAGGTGCCCAGGGTTTTATGGCACACTGTTGCAGGGATGGGGCGTCAGGAGACTCTTGGTGTCTCTTGGTGTCTTGGGTGTCTCTTGTCCTTTCATGGAGCACAGCCCAGCCAGGGAATGAGCAT